>JANHGD010005096.1:12076-24996 GCA_027560375.1 Imantodes cenchoa | reverse complement strand
TTCTTTCTGGCAGCCCCTTACAAGCCTATTGCCTATCACACTCTTGGGCAAAGCATATGAGCCATTTCCTCCTTTCAGTGGTCCATGAGAGTACATCTATATTATATAGATAATAAAGTTGAAAAAGGTGAACATTTTTACAGAACTATAGATACGTTGAGGCTGGGTGTGACAAGGAATGGCTGGGAGGGGAGGGGCCAGATGAGGCACCCATTGACGTGAGTGACATTCAATTGGCCATGTACACATGGCCATGAAGCCACGCCCATCCAGTCAAATGACCATGAAGCCATACCCACAAAATAAGCCACACTCACAGAACTGGAAGTAAAAAAAAAGTTAGAACCCACACCTGAATAAAAGTTGAAACACCACTAACTGAAGATCGGTTTTCATACATACAGCTGTTGCAGCATCCCCATAGTCATGTAATCAAAATTCAGGTGCTTGGCAACTGGCATGTATTTATGACTGTCCTCAGGTCACATGATTGCTCTTTGTAACTGTCCTAGCCAGCATCTGACAAGCAGATTCAATGGAGGAAACCAGGTTTGCTTAATGACTGCATGATTCACTTAACAACTGCAGTGATTTGCTTAACAATTGTGGCATAAAAACATAAAAACAATTATCTTGCTTAGCAAGGAAAATTGGGGCTCAACATAAGTTGAGGACTACCTGTACACTGTTGCTTATATAAAGCTAACTTTTGTTACAGAGCTCAGTTGCTCAACTGTAACATACAGCTGCTGCTTGAGAATGAAAACTGAAAAATTTATAAATAGAATACTTAAAGGGTGTGTTCAACTATTTTATATATCTAAGCATTGTATATTTAAATTATGAAATTTTTAACAATGAAAGATGCCACACAGGCAATGAAAAATAACAACAGCAACAACAAATGAAATGCTAACAATGATGATGTCACAAGGATTAACATTTGTGACTTAAACAAAAATATATACTATGTAATAGAACAATAGGGATATGACACAAATTTGTAACAAGGCGGAATTAAAACATTAGTCACACACCAAACCCGGGGGGGGGGGGAGGGGGACATTAAAGGACCATACAGATAGGTTACAATACCTGCTGTTTAGTGCATTCCTGTGAGCCAAAATGAAATGAATGCCATGTAGGAGGAAAGGAAAAGATGAACATAATCAGATATAACAAAACATATACTATTATGAATTACTGCTATTATGCAAGGAAGTTTTTAAAATGAATTTTCCCTAGGTAACTTAGTCATTTAATATAAAGTGTTATATACTAGTAATATAATATAAACTAGTATTGCTAAAATTTGTCAATTTTTTTTAATAGATTTCATCTATATTTCCTTTCTATATATTATTTCTTTTAGCCTTTAAAACGTAATTTAATGAGCGTGTGCAACCACAGTAAATCTTTGTTTTATAAATCAAGTAAAGGAAATTTCACTGAGAAACCAAACATGCAAATCATATTTTATTTTATACCCTGATTTGCTGCCTTTACAGTGAAGGACCCTCCCCAAAAAAGGAAACTTGGCGGAATGAAGCATTATATTTACAATGAGCATATATGAGAACCACAGCCAAAGTGCGTCTCTGCCTGCTCCTACCATGTATTTGGACAAATGTGAAAATGTATCAATGTCTCTGCTTTATACTTTTTAAAAACATATCAAAAAGCATCCTATCTTTAGAGTATTGAGTTCAAATATAAGAATTCATAAAATCATACAGAAAGTTACCAAGTCAATCCTTTCCCTGAGAACTATTCTATTATATAAATGTATAATCAGGGTTACTCAACAGATTCACAAAACATCAAGAAAAGCTTTTTGATACTGGCAAACATTTACATGCCAATAATAATTATAAGCTGAAATTGGCTACACATAAAGGAACAAACATTCTCGAAAAAGTTGTTCCCCAATACTTTAGAATCAGAGAGAGCATTTGAAGGATACCAAACAATTCAAAAGATTCTCTCTTTTCTGCATTGTATAAAGATTAATCCACTGTATCAAAATTACAAAATTAAAAGACTTTTTCCTCTCATAAAATGTCATGTCTTCCCAAGCTAATTCTTCTTTATGTAGTTTACAAGTCTGTTTCTTCATGCTTTTATATTGTGAAAATAGTTATCAAATTATCTATTGGTATAGAATGAAATGCCTAATATTGTAATTGGGGATAAAAAGAAGTTAATACGTACACAATTTATGTTATATAATTTACTTATGGACTAACTTGAAGTGTTAGTCTTAAAATTAATATATGCACAGTGAATATGACCAACTCTATTATATTCTATGTTCTTATTTTATGTTCTATGAAAATCTTAATCTCTTCAACAGTAATTCTCTCCTCAGGAACCCATTTGCAAATCAGTTAAAATAATTCTGCTATTTGAGTCCATCTATTTGTCAGGAAAGAGCTAGGCTTTCAGAAGCAAGAGCCACAAGCCAGAGCCTCTTTCAGAATAAGGAAATTTTATTCTCTAATTATTTATGTAGAACTCTTAAATTAAATTACATTTTTGAGAAATATAGATTTTTGTTAGTAGTATACCATTTCAAGCTTACAAAAAACAAGCATATTTTAAAATAACAACCCCACCCCCCAAAATACTCTACTTAGCATTAATGTTGTGACCAAAGATATTTCTAATGCCACACTCAACGTATAAATACTTCACTTATTTCTTCATATAGTTTGCTCCAGAAACCTTCTTTCACAATGAAAAATGGCAGTGTGAGCTATCATATCATTCTTGTACTATAGAACTCCTGCAAAGTTTAGCTGACACCAAGACTCCGGTA
This sequence comes from Imantodes cenchoa, assembly GCA_027560375.1. Classification (NCBI taxonomy): domain Eukaryota; kingdom Metazoa; phylum Chordata; class Lepidosauria; order Squamata; family Dipsadidae; genus Imantodes; species Imantodes cenchoa. The sequence goes on along the minus strand of JANHGD010005096.1, from coordinate 22,178 downwards.
TTTCAAAATACAAACACTTTTTAAACATTAGTCAAATATTATTACTTTAAAGTAAAAATATGTCTTCTTCAACTAGATTATCTAAATCATTTGCAAACTAATTATGCAACATAATGCTCTCCCAGATGATAAAGATTTGGTTCAGATTTATTAAATGATGTAATATTATGTCAGCATACCAGTGGAAGATACACAGTCTGGTTTAATATGTTGAGAAGAGACAAAGTAAAACTGAGCTTACATAGATAACACCACAAATTTGTTCTTTGGAATGAGGTAACGATAATTCATTGATATGAATCTTCAGACACAGAGTTAATGTAAAATGTACTTTAAATAGTCGTCATATTAAAATACATTCTGCACATAACTACTTATTATAAAAGCAAGGCAACTTCTACACAGGGAATAATTTGATCATATCTTTTTTCACACTAGAAAAAAGTTAATGATTAGCAATTTCATGCTCTAATTCTCACACTTACACAGTAACGTATACTATACAAATATTAACAGCTTACCGTATGATAACCTCTAGGTAAGGGTGGCTTTCCTACAGGATAAGCATCAACAGTATCAATAATTGTTTGTCTTTCTCCTTTTTGGTTGATTTTTCTAAATCTCCTTCTAGATTGTCTATGTGAAGCTTGTCGCTGGAAATACTCTTCATTTTCATCCATGTAATCCACCTAATAAATAAGCAAATGTAATAATGTACTTTAAATGTATTTTAAGCAACATTAACAGATGGTCTCCAATGCATTTGCAAAGATTTGTTTTATTCTGAGGATATGAAATCAGAGTTTACTACCCACAAAATGTATAATATTTTAAATAGTGAATCCAACTGAAGCTATGCTTTAAAAGAGAATGAACTTTAGATATTATCATATCTATCCTGGATCTCAGGTTGTTTTACAAATGTATTTTAACTCTGTCTTAAATTTTATTGAGTTTATTATCTGTACTAGTCTTTGGCCAGTACGTTACCTCAATCCTGCTCCCATTAGAAGTCATCCGCAAGCATGATCAATGCCATCTCAGTACCAAACCCTGCTCTAACCTTGGCTGAAAGGGCTCTAGATAATTTGCTTTGTCAGACTTCTCTGAAGCTGCCATGCAACACTCTCTTTACCACCTTCCCTAGAAAAGAGAGGTTGGACAAAAACTGTCCAAAAACTGGATTGAGCAATGATCCTTTGAGGCAGAGGCACACCATGACCTCTTTAAGAACCATTTTCTCTCTCAAGGAGGAGTTTACTATTGGCCAAATCCACTTATCCATCCCCTCCTGAGAAACCTTCATTAGCCAGGAGGGGCACAGATCTAACACACAAGTTGTACCCACTTCTTCAGGTTCAACAGGCTCACACTTGTCCCAGATCACCTTGAAAGACGTAGTCCTCATCACCTCCATAGACTCTGCTCTAAAGATCCAACGTAGAGCGAATGCAACCAATTTTATCTGCCAGATGTGCATCATATTCTTCACAACAACCCTTTAGGTATACTTCGGTATTGCTTCCTTCAAGGAGGGACCAAGTGACCTGGAAAAGGATGGCTGGGCAGCTATCAGCAAACACAATAAGGGAAGAGAAGTAGTTCCTGGTAGTATTCACTACCCTTATTGTTATGGTTTAGGCATTAATAGTTGCTCTAGCTCTTGTCCAATTCTCTTCGCTCATTGGTTTCTCCAGTGATAGTCTAGATGTCTATTATTCCACTTAAGTTCCCTTAATTCCATCGTGTACCATGAAAACATCAGGAATCCTGGGTGTGGAGAGGCTATTAAGGCACAATGTGATCTAAAGTCACTACCATTGTTATTCCACACAACCACCAAGGATTCAATCAGACTGAGTAGCAGGCTTTCCGAAATAACCCCAAGTTCCACCTGGGATCCAGTTGGGTCCATTAGTCACCTGGGATGGGCTGATCCAATAGGTTCAGCCTCCCTGAAAAATTGAGGGTCAACAATGAGTGGTCTGTCCTTGGAACAAGAGAAATCAAAATCTCCTCCAATTCCAGAGCACTCTGGCATTGCTCTGACAGAAAAACCAGATGTATTAGTGCTGCTATGAACTTGCTGCCCTTTTGGAATAAGCGTCAAACAGTAATAAAATATTCATGTAAAATAGTTTCCTTTAAATCTATGCTGTTACCAAGTTCTTCATTGATATTTCTATATAGTTTTCTTGACAATGTTACATTACATTACATTACATTACATTACATTACATTACATTACACTACAGAAGTAGTTCGTCATTGCCTTCTTCAAGTTGTTGTTTTTTTCTTCAACATGCCAATTCAGCCTGCGATTTCATGATATTCCCACCCAAATACTAAGCTCAAACTTGCTTACCCAAACACTGTTCAAAATAAGGATATTAAACCCCGCATTGTTGGCATTTGTGAAATGGCCTGACCTACTTTGTAGCCTCAGTTTGAAGAGATATATTGGTCACAAGATAAGCAAACTAAGGACTGAAATTCATTGTCACTTCTAAACTGTGTGGAATAGGGAAAGATGAAGGAGCTTAAATTTATGCAAAACAAGATGGAATCTATTAAACTTAAGGAAATTATAAAAGAAATTAAAACAACAAAAAGTACTTCTCCAATTTATTTTTCCCAACACTTTTGAAATAATTCTTTATTGGGGCTGGAGTTAAAACCTACAAAGCAAATTTAAAGTTAAGGTTTTTTGTTTTCCTAGAGACAAAAACTTTCTTTCCTTATCAGATGTTCCAAGTCACTAAAAAGATTAAGATTGTAGACAGTCCCTCTATAGTTAGCCAATGTATTTTGGCAAATAATAGCTACAATATGGCAAAGTGACTTTTACCAGCATTAATCTAGTTATACCTACCACAATCATTTCAGATGGTTCTAAAACAATGCATTCACAGCCACGCCTGAAGCTTCCTGCAGAGCGTTTCCCAAAACTATAAGGAAAGAGAAAACATTTAGAAGGAAAAAAATCTGAAAAAATCAAAGAAACTTCTAAACAAATTCATGCTATATAACTGTTAGCTGATATCATTGCTAATGGATGTGCGTGTGCGCAGAATTTACTATTAATACCACACATTTAATAATGAGTTCAACTATTCTAAACTGATTATGTTACCACTGATTATTATGCTTCTACCCAGACCTTTTTATTCTCTGGTTGAGCTGAAGGTTGACTGCAGAACAGATAGCAACTATCTTCTATTAATCCTGTTCCTAAATAATCATAGTAACAACCATATTTTTAGAAGATGATTTGTGAGCAGTTAATTTAAACATATCAAGTTTTTCTTAGGACTACATAATCAGGGTGGACTGATTTGCAGGTTTTCTGGAGCAGAATCTCTCTTTAGACTCCACTCTTTCTTTACAGTTACCAGCTGGCAAGAACACTTTGAATTTGACATCTAACTCCAAAGGTATTTTATATGGAATAATGTGTGATAGTTAAAATAAAAATTTGTTCATAATTATACACTGTACAAGGCAGGGGTGAAATTCAAAATTTTTCCCTACCAGTTCTGTGGGCATGGCTTGGTGTGCGTGGCAGGAGAAGGATACTGCAAAATCCCCATTCCCTCTCCACTCCTGGGGGAAGGATATTGCAAAATCTCCATTCCCACTCCACTCTGGGGCCAGCCAGAGGTGGTATTTGCTGGTTCTCCAAATTACTCAAAATTTCCACTACCGGTTCTCCAGAACCTGTCAGAACCTGCTGAATTTCACCTCTGATACAAGGTCTATAATATCCCAATATTGTAGATAATTTGTCCCTTAGAATACATCATCATAATGATCTCATTTGGACAAAAAAATAAAATACGTTGCTCAACATATTTGGGAAATCACTGATTAAAGGTTCAATAAACAAGGATATGGTCAGGTTTTCTTCATTGTGGGTTTCTGACAAGGAAAAGGAAAGAGACCGAATTGTCATACCCTAGCAAATTATTAGAAAACATCATATTTTTAAATCAATATCAGGCCATCAGCTTATCTTTTAATTTTTAATTTATTAAAATAGTGAAATAAACAGAAATTATTATATAACAGGAATATTAAATAGTAATTATAAAGTTAAAGAAAAAATAAGCATAACAGAAATATTGATAAAAGAATAAATATCTAACTATGGGCTACAGTTCTAGCAGCTCTTTCTCTTTGCTATTTATGCTTAAGAACTGGACATGACAATTAGCAACTAAAATTCATTTGCTCTGTTCAAACATTGGACAATAAAGTAGCTTTATTATTTTAATAAAATAATACAAAAAAAGTATTAGAGAGGATACTTGGTGGTAGATATTACCCCAAACATGTGTCTTCTACTTCTCAACCAACTCCTCATCAACAGTAGACAGTTTGATCTCTGACTAAACTTGCCAGATGTATTTACCTTTGCTATTATGTATAGATATTATAGCAATTCTTTGCTCATACCAGATGATTTAATACAGATCTTTGGTCTTTCATCTTCTACTGCTATCCTGAAAAGCTTATCATTACAAGTAATCCTTTACTTATGACCATATTGAGCCTTGCAATTGTGGTTGTATATCATGATGGTTTCAAAGCAGATCATCACTTGACCAACTTGATTTTGTGGCCTTTTTCCGGTGATCCCTAAGCAAATATCAGTTATAAAGCAAATGCTGCACTTGTTAAGAATACCCATTGTTCAATGTAGGTCAGTTTTTGCTAGAAATTGGAAATAAATGCCAGTTTCTGGCAAAAATGTCATAAATATGACAGTAGGTTGCAGCAAACAGCTGTACATGTGGGCCAGTAGCTGAGCATCCAAAATACGGTCATATGATTGGGGAAGTAGCATCTGAACCAGGTTATAAGTAGCTTTGGGGGGCTTAACTTCAAACATTTGTTAATTTTATCCATCCATCCATCCATCCATCCATTCTATTTATACATCATCAAAGCAATACTCACAGCCATTTACAGCAATCCAGTAAAAGATACAATCAATCAAAATGCCCATAAAGTATCATAAAATCAAAATTGCAAATGCATAATTTTAATAAGAAAGTATAAATAACATAACCAAACTACTAGACAAAAATTGAATCTAACATTTGAATTAAATCTAACATTCTGCTCAGAATGCTCTTAGAAAACACCATAATCTTGCATTCTCTCAAACATTTCACAGCCGTTTATTGTCAGCAAAGTAGGCTATTCCAGCAAAAATGAATTATAAATTTGTAAAAGCTTCAGTTCATTGGTGGAGATGCAATTTAATTTGCCTGTAATTCCATTTACTGAATTCAATCAACTAAGACATTAACATTCTTCTCAGTAGGGTTAAAAGCTTACTACAGAATAATTTTCATTTTCGTAAAGAAGACCCAGGGAGAGAAAATTTCTAGCCGAACAATGTGATCCAGAGTTTAGTGTAAAGTATTTATGGAGTTCCATAAAGGCACCAGGTCTGAGAAATTGATCCTCAGAAAGACCTGACAGTTTTCAAACAGGACACTAACACGAACTATTCAACTGCACCAGATTATACCAAATACCTGGATCTAGTGAGTCATTTTTCCAAAACAACCTCATGGGATATTTCACTTTATTCTCAGTACACAAAGTCAACTATCTGAGATAAAGTTGCTGAAACCAATGTGAATAAACATTCATTATCAAGGGAACTGAATATTTTCCTAAAAGAAGTGATCATACGTTCAGTCAACTTTACAGATGTAAATTATATCTCTGTATTCTTCATATATAAAGTCCTACATATTAAGTGTAAAAGATGAGCTCAGATATTTTTCTATTTATATTGTCAATCAGACTAGAAATACACTAACTAGATACAATGAAAATGCGGAAGAAAGAAACACCATCACCTAATTCTGCAGCAGGAAATTAATACATTTCATCTCCCTTTGTGTGGATCTGGCAACAGCTAGTGATTAAAACATCCTGGGCAGGACAAGGAATTTTTCAAGACTGCAGTCTTCCACTTCATAATAACTCTTCATAATAAGGAATGCTATAATTTTGACTCAATTTTATGAATACTTCATAAAGCTACTAACAGCCAGATAAAACTGCTTGAAGACTAAGTCAGGACCACAGACTAACAGTAATTAGTCATCCCTACTCTTAGCAAATGGAGGTTATTAAAGGCTATGCATACTTTTGTATTAATATAGGTTAATAGTTCATCTCATAACTCAATTTCAGTCTACAGGGACAATGTCACAATGTGGACTACAATGGTTGCAAGTCAAAATGTACATCATTCAAAAGTATGCTGCATTTAAGAGTCCTTTTAAAAACAATGCAACAGCAAATAACAGCATTCCAAACTTTCCATAAAATTAATTAATTTTATATAGCTTCCTGTCTTATATCTCTGACTCTGGAAGCCTCACAAAACTGTATAACAAAAGCAATACTCAATTACAAATGAACAAGTAAAATAAAAACCATAAAACCCATTAAACATATTCTACAGGAAAATGCAATCCATACATTATCAGAATAGCCAACTTGCAGGCTCCATGCTCCAGTAATCACAAGAGATGATGGCAAAGCCATTTCTTCAGAGCCTTCTGAAAGGCTAACAGGTTTGGAGCCAATCTAACCTCATGGGGAATAATGTTCCTAAGTGTAGCTGCTCCTGCATCCCATTAGATGACATTCCTTAATAGACTGAATCCATAACATTCCTCTTCTGGCAGACCTGATGGAATGGGTAGTTGTAAACCAATGGGTATTTGTAGTATAAGCCCCTCAAATAATCTGGTGCCATGTTATGTAGCACCACCACATTCTAACCACTCCACCACCATGGCTCAATGATGATTTATAATGACTTATAAGTCATCATTGAGCCGTTGTGGTACATTTAATAAGGATAAAATTAATTTTGTCACTAGAGACTTTAATTGTCACAGCAGCAGACATAAAGCTAAAAAAGCTAAAGTTTAAAAAGTTGACTGGACTAAATTTCAGAGACTACTGGACAGTGCTGTTACTCAATTAATAGCTAAATTGAGCTATTACAACAAATTTGAGGAAGTCGTTAAAAAAATGTTCCCAGTTATCAATCCCTCAGGGCTGCAAAACTAACTATATCAGTCCTTACCACAGAAACAAAGAACAAATTGCAGAAGTATATCTCTCTTTTTGAGGCTGATCCTATGGCAGAACACACAGTGAATGCAGGACACCAGTTAATTACTTCTATACTACACTTGATCTTAGCCAAAAAGGCCGAGAAGCAATAATTACTTCTATAGCTGAAGCTAAGAGAGAAAACTGGATTAAAATAACGGAGGAATTGGACATGAGCACAAGTAGCCACAAAGCATGGACATTGTTGAACCACCTGAATACTACTCAAATGTCTTGGAGCCCTGGAGAACTACCTGACAACTGGAAAAGAGCTGATGTAGTTCTCATCTTCAAAAAAAAAAGGATAGGGGGACAGATCCAGGAAATCATAAACCAATCAATACCTGGGAGGATCTTGGTAAAAATAATCAAGCAACCAATCTGTGAATACTTACCGTAGAAGCAAACAACATTATAACCAGTAGCCAACATGGGTTTGTCAAAAACAGATCATGCTAAATAAATCTTCTTTCATTCTTCAACAAAGTGATTAAATTAGTGGGTCAGCAAAATGCTGTGGACATAGCATATTTAGATTTCAGTAAATCATTTGATAAAGCAGACCACAATCTACCTTGGCAGGCTACAAAACTGCGAGATAGGCAGCATCACCACCAGATGGGTTTGTAACTGGCTGACAAATCATATTTAACGTGTAATGGAACTACATTTACATGGAGGGAAGTAAGCAGTGAGGTATCTCAAGGTTGCATTTTGGGCCCAATGTTCTTCAATATCATCATAAACAATCTAGACAAGGGAATAGAAGGGGAACTCACCAAATTTGCAGATGACACCAAACTGGCAGGAATAAGCGATACCCCAGAAGATAGGCTCAAGTTTCAAAAAGATCATGAGAGATTTAAACACTAGGCCCTATCTAACAAAATGAAATTCAAGTAAATAAAAGTAAGGTTTTACACTTAAGCAGCAAAAACCAACTATACAGATACAGGCTAGGTGAAACTTGGCTTAATGCCAGTAATTGTGAGAGAGATCTCTTGTGGACAATCGCTTAAACAAAGCCAACAGTGTGTGGCAGCAGCCAAAAAAGCCAATGCAATCCTAGTCTGCATTAATAGAGGGATAGAATCAAGATCACGTGAAGTTCTAGTACCGCTTTAGTAAGGTCACACTTAGAATACAATCAAGTTCTGATCGCCACTATATTAAAAAGATGTTTAGACTCTGGAAAGAGTGCAGAGAAGAGCAAAAAGAATGATTAGGGGAGTGAAGGCTAAAACATATGAAGAACGATTACAGAAATTGGGTATGTCTAGTCTAATGAAATGAAAGACTAGGTAAGATAGTGTTCCAATATTTGATGGGCTGTTACAAAGACGAGGGATCAAATTATTTTCCAAAGCACCAAAAGGCAAGACAAGAAACAATGGATGGAAACCAACCAAGGAGAGAAGAACCTTGAACGAAGGCGGAATTTCTTAATGATGAGAGCAATCAACCAATGGAACAGCTTGCCTTCAAAAGTTGTTGGTATTCCATCACCGGAGACTTTCAAGAAGAGACTGGACAACCATTTATCTGAAATGGTATAGGGTCTCCTGCTTGAGTATAGGGTTGGACTAGAAGACCTTCAAGGTCCCTTCCAACTCTATTATTCTGTTCTATGAAACTGGAATGTTGAAATTACATCCTACTAAATGGCAATAGAAAATTACTTTTACAATGCTGCCAAGGAAATACCCTGGGTGAGTCCATGAAGCTGACAAACTACCTTATTCTTTTAAATAAGGTTGCCTATGACCACAATTGTATAACCTCAAAAGAATGTAAAACAGACTAATAATAGCAATTGATAATAACAATACCTGGCAATGTCTAAGAGCAGGAAAGATAGAAGATCGAAGAAAAAAAAGATGGGGGGGAGGTTTAATCTTGGCTACACAAGACCAAACCTTAAGAATAAATTCAACAAAGCCAGAACTGATAAGACAGCAATAGACAGCAATGCTGCTCCTGTAACCAAGCTGAAGAAACAGTGGACCACCTTGTTAAGATGCTACAAGAAGATTGCAAAGACTGATTACAAACAATAGCATGATAAAATAGCAACAATTAAACTGCAATACCAAAATGCAAGAAATACCACGAGTACAGGTGGGACTACAAAATAGATCAAATAGTATAAAATGAAGCAGCTATTATGCTCTGTGATTTTAGACTTCCTAACAGTGAGAGCAAACAAGCAGTGAAACAACTTGCCTTCAGAAGTTGTGGGTGCTCTATCACTGGAAGCTTTTTAAAAGAGACTAGACAACCATTTATCTCCTGCTCGAACCTGGAGTTGGGCTAGAACACCTCCAAGGTCTCGTCCAACTCTATTATTCTATGTTCTAATATAGAACATATATTTCTATATGTTCTAACATATACATATATATTATATATAAAGAGTTGGAACTAACTCTTTATATATAAAAAGTATATTGTGTAGTATATTAGCTTCAACTCTTTTTTATATAATTTTTATTAAACAGTTTTTTCCAATTTTATAACATAATTATCATCTCTGCAATATTTCCACATCAGTATATCTCCATTACATCATTTTTCCTTTTCTATCTATCTATACATACATACATACACACACACACATACTTTTTCTATACATATTAATCTACTAATATATATAATATATCTTATATCCATACATAAGTACTTATACTTCTGTTACATATATTAGTTCATATACAATACATCTTATCTCTCTTATTGTACTAATTTATTTACATTACATCTTACATTTTATATCGTGTCTATTTTTGCGGTTTTGTAATTGTTATCTGATTCTTTAATCTTTCTTCCCTTAATGCTTTCTTAATCTTTGCATCTTTCCCCTAACCATTTATACAATTTATTCCATATCAAATAATAATCGGATTCTCCTTTATCCTTTAATTCTTTTGTGAGTCTATCCATTTCAGCGCAC
>JANHGD010005093.1:350951-362555 GCA_027560375.1 Imantodes cenchoa | reverse complement strand
TAGGGAAGATAAGTGGAACCCACCCTAGTTTACTTCACATATGGGCTGGAACAAAGAAGGAATATTAAGATAGATAGATAGATAGATAGATAGATAGATAGATAGATAGATAGATAGATAGATAGATAGATATATTTTCAAGGTTTCACTTGCTCACTGGGCACTTTTAAGCCCCTTCCCAATTAAGAAAGGGTACACATTTGGTCCTCATCCACTTTAGGAGATATTTAAAAAAGGTCCTGGTAGGCTGCATAGAATCCCCAAGCCAAAAATTTTATACTCTAGCCATTAACCAGGTGGCATCCCTGATAGAAAGTGTCTTCAGATCCTCTGTCCATTTGCTTAGCTTTTGACCAACTTGTTTTTTTAATTGTGTTTATAATTCATATTTAACTACACATAATTGGTAGACATAGTTGATCCATGAAATATAAGATCAGAGGTTTGCACATAATAACACACCCTTAATTATTCATATATTGTACATATTATTTGTTGAATTAACATTTTTTCATAAATATTCCTGCACATGAAAGCCAATTAATGTAGGCATAACATTAAGCATACAGATCTATGCTTTCAGTGTGCCTTAGAAATGAAATATTGAATCCATTTATTTCAGATGTTGCCTGGGTAGAGAAATATAGATGGCTCATATATACCAAAATTTGAGGTATCTGCGGGATTTAAAACTTTTGTGAAAATGAACAAACAGTATTACCTGCATACTACAAATACCACATTGTAATAGGTGTACAACATCACAATGCATATATAAAGTGGATGGAGCCTGTGGTGCAATGCTAAAGACAATTTTTTGTCACCCACTTTTTATTAAGTCCCCTGTGGATGTCTCTGCAAGTAATGCAAGTTGGTTAGAAATCTATTCTAAATCTAATTCCAACCAAATTATTCAATCTGAACCAGCAATCATTAATGTTGTTTTTGTGGCAAGGAGGAATGCAATCTGCAGTTCTTCCTGATGTATTTATACAATTCATACTGATACCCGTATAGCTAGATCTACATCTATATCCCATTATTCCTTTTGGAGGTAAGCAGTCTTATGCAAATACATAATGGGAGTAAAAAATAATATGACATTAAGGACATGAGGAAAAAAAATAAGAAAAGGAAATAAACTAAATCTACTTTACACCAGTACCATTCATATACATTATATGTCTTTTATTCTTGCAAGCCATCTTTGCATCCACCAAACCTATAGGCCCGTGATGGCGAAGCTATGGCATATCACCATATCACCCGGCATGCGCAGTCTTGCCTATTTGTCTTCCGGATTTCTGGCGTGCATGCGCACACGATGATCAGCTGTCCTTTCCATGGGCAGCAGTAACAAAAACCGGTGTGTGCATGCCAGCAGATTTTCGGGTGCGCATGCGTGCCAGAGCCCGGACATTTGGCTTTTCTGGAGCACGATCCCTTTGTACGTGTGGCAGTGCTGAAAACCAGTGTGCGCATGCACGCCAGCCAGCTGATTGTCAGGGGCGCATGCATGCTAGAACCTGGAAGTTCAGCTTTTCCAGAGCGTGGCCCCGATGCACTCGCACACGACATTTCCACGCAATGAGTGCCGAAAAGATTCGCCATCATTGCTTTAGGCCATCTCACACATTGACTTCTTTATTCTTCTGCTTTTTTGAGGAAGATTTCATGAACTGCATCCAACCATAACGTTTTGGCCTTTCTCTCTACTCTTTATCATTTCCTTCATATATTTGTTTTTGCAATTTGATCCTCACTTTTGTATGTAATCCAGATCCATTCAGTAATCATGCCATTCTTGATTCAATTCATTCTTCTATTACCATACACAAACCTTAAATATCCCATTTTCATTGGAGTCAAGTTATTTTGATATTTCACCTTACATGAATAACCCTCAGTTCTTTAAAACAATTGACAGGTGTATGTAGTTATACTTAGCCATTTTTGCTTGTGTCAACTGGGAATGTCCAAATAACTCAGATCATCCATGCATATATTCCATATGATTTGCTTTGTCCAGTACCCTACATACTTTCCATTAGTATAACTCCACTCCCTTGTGTGACATCTTTAACATACCATAATTCGTTTTGCTTGTTTTCATGCATCTTTGACATTTTCTTTCCTTAGATTCACTTTCTACTCATTTGTTCCTGCTGTGGTTCTGTTTTCACTCTAGGTTTTTTTTTACTTTGTTTTTTTAATTTCATAATCCATTTTTTCCCCCAAGATCCACATGACACCTCCGAAAAACAGTTTTTCCTTCATTCATCATCTTGCACCACTATTATATTCTTTAATAATTGTGTCAGATTTTCATCATAAACAATTAAATCAGTCACGCTTTTAAGATTCATATCCATTCCTTTGACATGTATATGCATGAACTGAGCCTGATAGTGCTTTTGTATTTGAAATAGACTTTTTTCTAAACACACCAATCATCAGTCTCATTCATTCTTAGACTTCAAATAGCTCAGTTATTTTTAGCATTCTCTCTTGTCTTGTCTTCTAGCCATCCAATTATGTCACCTAACAGAATATTTTCCCCTATGGATCTTAAACATTCAGAATTATTGCACAATTTTAAGTTGTTTATCTTTGCTTTTTCCATTTCACCATTCACTAGAGCAAAACATTCAAGGGACTCCAATTTACAGATTCCTCTTTTCATGCACACCACACAGCCTACTGTAGATGGCAATAATACTTTGTAACATAATTTCTATCCCTTTCTTTCATAATCAAACTTACATCTTAATTCCCTTGCATATATAATCAGCTTTAATCCACAAAACTCAGACTTTTCTTCGTTTAGATGTATTACATTGTTCCCCTTTTTATGTCAGTGATACAAACATACAATATTGTAATTGGTTTCCTTTCCTTTTTTAAATTCATATTCTGTATCATTTTCTTCTCTTAAATGTGAAGTTGCAATCTTCCATATACCATGATGGTCACCAGACAGAGCCATAGATATTGGTGTATTCCACCCATTCTAGCATTATTCAATCATTATTCAGCCATTAGTCAATCAGAAACATTTTTGTAGTATACATTTTGGACAGTCTGTCATAAATCAAGACGTTTCTTTCTGTATCTAGGCAAGCTGGCAACACGATGATGAATTTATTTCCAGTTCTACTAATACACCCACCATTGGAGTGGTAGGCAGGAACTTGAAATTCTGACATAAAGCATTTGAAAAGAAAGAAACTTATATTAAGGAATCTTTTTTTTTTTTAAATCCACATAGAGAAACCCCAGGGATTCTTCTAAATTCATACAAATAATTTTCTCACTAAACCACAAGCAAAGCTATTGAGTTTTTAGGATGGATAGTGAAGTTAACAGGCTACTGTGACATAATAGCTTGCTACATGGTTGGCTTCCATTTTGTCTTTGAATATAACTGATCTGTCAGACTTATTTTAGATTTGAAACTCAATTGCTGCATAGGCTTTTATAACACTAGTAGCAACTTGCAACGTATAATTTACTTAGGGTTTAAGAGGTTCACTGCTGATTTTAGCAACATGTTCAGAATGTTATCATTTAGAATTTAAAGAAAACCTTTGTAAGCAACATATTCTGCACCTAATTTTCCTGCAAGTTTTTGGACAAATAGGAGACATTATGTTAGTAATGATTTCCCAACATTTGCATTTTTTTTGTGCAGAGACCCTACAGAGATTACTAGCAGTGCTTGTAGTGAAGTCTATAAAAATGAAAGAGAAAAGCCATAATGTACCATAATTATTCTCAACAACTGGCCTACATTGGTCAAAGTATTTTATTTTCTCTTAAATATTTTTGCCTTGTTTGCATTGGAATTTTACCCTGAAAAAAGCAATCTACAGAGAATGAATGATCTGGGTACATCTTCAGCATGAAGATCTTTCAAAGAATACCAAAAATATGATAAAAATCTATATATTGCATAATGCATGTCATGATAATAGTCAAAGGCCATTGTGGAAAACTTTGTGAGTGATTGACATATAGATAGTTCTAAGCTAACAACAGCAATCAGGATTGGAATTTCTGTTGCTAAGCGATGTGGTTGTAAACTGCACCTTCATCCCTTAGCAATGGCAATCCCTGCAGTTCTTGTGGTCTTATTAACTGAATCCTACAGTCATTAAACAAGACAACTTTCTGCCAAAATCCCACAACCAAAGTCAGCAGGCAATCTGGCAGGAAGTTTCAAGTCCTATGCTCCTAGGCAGGTAAGTGGCTGCTGCTAGGTTAAGAAGAAAATGAGAGGGTGGACAAGGCTGTGGAGGAAGGTCCGTGAGGGTGCATGAGAGGCCTAGGATGTGAAGGGTACATAAGGGGGCAAGGAGATATGTGAAAGTGGCCTTATGGGTTGGGAATGATGTATGAGAAGTGTACAGTGAGTTGTGGAGAGTCTGTGAGAAGAATTGTGTGAGTCAAGAAGGATGCATGAGAAGTTCTGCATGGGTCGGTGAAGATGTGTGAGAGATGTGGCACAGAAAGGGTGCAAAAGAACGTGCAAGATTCATTGCACAGGTTGGGCAGGGTATGCAACTCTCAAGAGGTGACACACAGATTGGGGAGCAAAAGGCGCTGTGTAGATTCAGGGAGAATGCATGGGAGTGGGAGATACTGCGCAGATTGAGTAGGGTACACGGATGCACAAGTGGTCAATGCAAGCACAAAGTATCTAGGAGAAGGTGTATGGATGGGCAAGACTTATCCCAGTGAATTTTTTATCTTTGATTTTAAGGGGAAGTTGGCATGGAAAATTGCAAATGATGATCATATAGACATTAGACACTTGGCAACCAGTCATAATTGGAAACACATTGCCATTGCAATCACAGGACCTCAGAAATGTCTGAGACAACCAGAACTTCAAGGAACAGTCATAACCATTCAGTATCATAGTAACTGTGCATTGTAACTGTTGAATGAATGGTTGTAAGTTAAGGACCACCTTTAAATGTTTGCCTTAACTATATTGAACTCCATTAGTAATTTGTCATAAATACTTTGTCACTTTCTTGTATAGTGTTCACTAGTATGTAATTATGCATTCCCTACATCAGTTTACACTTTAATTGCATTTATTTCATTGATTCCCATCCCCATGGATAACACGCTTTAAAAAAAATCCAGGTAGATTTTTTGGCATCAAGTACATTTAAGGCATTTGACTTAAAACATTTGGTATATTTAAAGATTCATGTCTTTCATGGTAATTTTGTAATTAATTCAGGCAGTTTGCATCATGCTATAGACAACTGAAAAATAAAGAGATTTCTATTTGTAATGGAACATGAACATATTTTACTTATATCTTTATATACTTTAAAAACTTACAAACCCAAAAGGAAATGGCTTATACAGCTTTTACTCTACTTTGTGATTCTTTACAATGAGAAAAATAAAGTTTTGATCCCCCTTCCTCCTGCTATAATACAGTACTACAAATTGCACTTTCTATTGGCTATAATTGGATACAATTAAGCAGTGTGCTTTTTTGCCTGCAGGTGAGTGAGATGGAAGTAAACGGCCAGTTTGAATCAGTCTGTGAGTCTGTATTCAGTGAACTAGAGTCTCAGGCAGTAGAAGCCCTGGATTTGCCAATGCCTGGGTGTTTCCGCATGAGGAGCCACAGTTACGTGAGAGCAATCGAAAAAGGCTGTTCCCAAGATGATGAATGTCTGTCTTTGAGATCCTCATCTCCGCCTCGCACAACCACCACTGTGAGGACCATCCAAAGCAGCACTGGTGAGTCATCTTTGGATTGCTCTCTAGCCATAAGATTGAATGTTAAATTGATTGTTGAACCTAAATGGATGTTTGATCGCTCGGTCCTTTGAATTCAATGACTCTTCACATCTTGCACAGTCACTTGCATCATTTTCCTTAGATATCCCTTAAAATTTTGTAGTGTCTGTCTGCCCTTTGTGGATTGTTGCTAATAATTGCATGTAGTCAGAACCCTCTGTAACTGCTTATGCTCAGCAGATTAGGTTTTTTTAGTTGATAATATATGTTGTTTTTTTATTTATGAGAGCAATTGGGACAGATTGTTATCGCTAAGTGATACAGTTATAAATTTAGCACAATGTCACATGACCATATTGCTTAGTGACAGCAGTTCTAGCTGCTGTCATAACACCAGGACCATTTTGGTGTTGGAAGTCTCAGGCAAGGAACAGGAGTTTTTTTGGAGGGCTATGGCAGATAAGTACTGGGGAGCACGGATGTCCAGCAAGGGTTGCATGTAGTTACTAGGGAATGCAGCTGAGCTGGGTAGGACCTCTGGCAAGCCAATGAGAGCTGTAGGTGACAATGTGCTGTGGGCAAGTGTGCACTACAGACAGGGCAGGGAGGAGCGCGGCAGATGGGCACACATTGTGCCAGAATGGGCCACCTCGCCACAGCCAACTTGCTGCAGCCAACTTGTCATGGCCAGCTCATCACAGCTAATTCACTATGCGAAAACTCACTATGGTCAACTTATTGTGGGACAACTCTCTGTAGGACAATTCAATGATTACATTTAATTATTTAAAATAATTTAACAATTATTTTAATTTGTGTCATTCACATTTCATGTTGTCCTTCCTTTGACACCTTTTTAAAAATGATTCTATTCCACCATTTCTTAGATATTAGTGTAACTCTTATCCTGTGGTGAGTTGTCCCTCAATGAGTTGGCCGTGGCAAGTTGGCCACAGTGAGTTGTCCTAGACCCTGCTGTACAGTGCAGGCAGGTGAATGGATGCTATAGAGTACAAGATCCCAGGGAATCTTCTACTCTGTAGTGGGTGTTGTTGAGAGAAAAAGCAGCAGGAGTGATATATGGAAACAGCTTGCAACCTTCCTTGTTCCCCATTGATTTTGCTTGTGAGAAATGGGCAAAAAAGGCTACAAATGGCAATCATGGGACCACTGCTTAGTGCAGCATCATAATCATGAGGTGGATGCCTGAGTGCTGGATTGCAATCACTTGATCATGGGATATTGTGTCAGCTACAATTTTGTGGACTGGTCATAACTCCCTCTTGTTTAGTGTTGTCACTGAACAAGTAAAGACAACTTCTGTAATGGTGTATATGGTAACATCATGACAACAGACTTTTCTTTGCACTTTTAAAAATTTGCATTTGTGTATCTAGCTTTGCTATTGCTTTCTTGAGAAGCAACCCCAGAAGGAGTGCTTAACAGCTAATAAAGTACTTCCAACTGTTGCAAAATGCCACAGCTTCCATCTTCTCCTGAGAGGATGGGGAAGAAAAAGAATGCCAAAAAAAAGGAGATGGGGAGGCAAATCAGCGCATCAACCTCTAGGCAGGAATGGAAGGAAAATGAAAGGAATAGAAAAAGCCGACAAGGCTTAGGACAGCACCTGGGTATCAGTGTGCATTCACATGTACAATACGGGGAGAAAAGGCAGGAACAGGGAGCAGTGTGTATGTATGTGTGTAAAAGAGATGAGAGCTAAGTTAGGTTCACTATAGTCAATGGCACAATAGAAGTATCTTACTACCAGTTTAGCCTAATCAAAGTCATTGATTACCAATATAGCTTCCTTAAAGAAACCATAATATTGTATAGCACTTCTGGGCAGATGTTTCAAAGATGTTTGGGGTTGTTTTTTCCCCCAAAAGGCAACTGGGCTATTTTTTGAGGAAGAAGGAGTTTTGTTTCTCATTCAAGAAGCTTCATCAATTTTGCCTAGACGGGGCGGCTCCAGGAAGCTTCCCTGAATCTTCCGGAGTACAAAAAACAGCACAACGGCAAACTGGAAGTTTTTCGAATCTTAAATCTGATCCCGGTTTTGAGGGTCTTTACATCCCAAGTTTGTAAGTTGGGAATCACGAGAAACTAATTTAATAGAACTAGATAGTTACTGTTGTAGCCAGGAAAATGAGAGGGGGAAAATAGAGAGGATGCAACAGCAGGGATAAATATATTCAACAAGACAACTTTGGTTCTAGATGCAATTCAATATATTGCTTGTCAACAGCAACTTGGACATTTTCCAAGATACCTGCTTCCAATTGGTTCGACTCTCAAGTAGGGTTTTGTAGGAGAGGTTCATTCCAGGTCTCTTTAATTAGAGAGATGGCACTTCCTGAACCTTTGTAACTACTGACATCTCTCCTTTTAGGAAAATATAACCCTAGTGTTAAGATAGTCATGAACTGGGACAGCCCATGTTAACAAGGTCAGCCAATGAACAGGCATAGCAACTAAGTCAGACAATGAGAGCTAAACACATCTGAGTCTGTGCAGAGAATCAAAACTGAAAAACTTAAGCTTAAGTCTGGGCATGGTCCACTCTGCACTCTCCTCTCTGTACTCTTTGCTGAAATGAAACTAACTCTCCTGGTTGTGTTTATTTGAATAAGAATTGTACTTGTGGTACTGTTAATATATATATATTATTATGTTTATAAAGAAGTTTATGAATCCAGCTGAATCAGTCATCTGTGTGTGCTCCTGGTTTTGATTTTGCAACAAACTTTAATACCCAGAGATCTGGACAAGCTTACCCTGCTGGCTTTCAGAAAGGCCATCAAAATCTGGTTCTTTTTTCAACAGGTCTTGGAAATGGGGTTGTTGTGAGTGAGTCCCTCCTACAATTTGGAAATTAATGAATGCAGAATTTTAGTTGATCCTGTGGGTGCAATGTCTTTGCAATGTATTGTGATTTATCTTTGAAACTTTGAACTTTGTTACCTTATTTTCATTAAGCTGTTTAGAGTTGTTTGGAATGGCATATAATCACTGATGATAAACATAAATAACACAAACTTTGACTGAAATCCTGTGTCTAAAAAAAAGACCAGCCTCCAAAATCAACAGAGAATCAACTTAAAGATGCCACTCTGATTTAAAACAGACCAACCTAAAGTACCACCGCATAATTCTAATGAATGTAGATAATCAGAACAACTATGCATTTCTTATGTCAGAGGCAGTCTGCTTTTGAAATCTAGTTGCTGGGGAGAAGTAAGAGGAAGGTCTTGCTTCAGGGCTTTTCAGAGATACGTGGTTACAATTGTGAGAAATAGTATGCTGGATTCCATAAGATGGGTCGGTATGACCCAGCAAAGTTCTTTCAACGTTCATATGGACATTTCAGGAGCTTTTTTTACTGGTCTGGACCTTCTTTGCTTGAAATTTGTTAAAAGTGAATCCAGACTGGAGAAGAGGTCAACAAGAAGGACAAAATTATTTTTTTGAGCTGAAATATATATATATATTCATTTTTAATTTATATTTTTCTACATCAACATGTAATTTTTCAAATGTCATATATAATATTCATGATTTGCTTACAGCAAATAATAGAAAATAGCAAATAATAGGAAGAAACGTGGAAGTGATATCACGCAATGAATATACGGAATATATTGGCCATTGCCTTCTCCTAGTTACTTTTCAACATCCTTTTTAAGTTGTCAATCTTTAGCTTTCTGGTGCTCTTCCATCCAGAAATGAGCAAAGAATGCCCTTGTGTAACTTTTTTCAAGATCAAATAACAAGAAATCAACAATAAATCAAAACAAAAAAGAAGAATCCGAAGAGTATGATTTGGTAAGCTTTTGAACTAAAAAGCATGGTAAGGATTCCTCTGTTGTTTAAGCCAGCTGGCCTCGCTGTTCAAAACAAGATAGGTCATGACATCCTTAGTAATTAGCTTTGGTCTGTATGATTTTTTTTTAAAAAAAGCAAAGGGAAAAAGGCAAGGGGTCGTGAGGGCATCATATGGGGGAAATGAAGAGTTTAACTATTTAATTACTGCTGAATTTACAGTCTTGATTAGACTGTACATATATGCTATTGGTACTGGGAGGAAAGCTTTCATTAATTACAATAGCAATAGCATTTAGACTTATATACCACTTCACAGTGCTTTACAGCCCTCTCTAAGCTGTTTACAGAGTCAGCAAAATGACCCCAACAATCTGCGTCCTCATTTTACCAACCTCCGAAGGATGGAAGCCTGAGTCAACCCGGAGTCTGTGAGAATCAAACTGCCAAACTAGAGACAGCCAGCAGTCAGCAGAAGTAGCCTGCAGTACTGCATTCTAACCACTGTGCCCCCATGGCTCTCTACAACAATTTCAAGAGCAGATACTTTCTCCCTAGATCCACAGCCAAGATGAAGAGTTAAAATTTCCCCTCTCTAGAACTTACTCCAATCAAGGAAAAATGCATTTGGACAAAATGTAATGTGTGTAACTGTCACATTGGATGCACTGCTGTGAAATAGTTAAAGCTGTCTTCATTCTGCAATTACTTACCCGGCAGGGGAGATACTGTGATCATGAAGGTGGTTTCCCCAGGGTGAGGCTCATCAATTGCACTGTGAGGGTGCAATTGATGAACCTGTGGTGGTTTCCCCCAGGGTGAGGCTCATCAATTGCACTGTGAGGGTGCAATTGATGAACCTGTGGTGGTTCCCCCCAGGGTGAGGCTCATCAATTGCTGACCCCTGAGACTTCCCCAACTGTGGGAAACTCAAGTGTGGGAAACTTCCCAGCTACCCTGCGGTAAGATGGGCATTCAGTAAATTTGATAAATAAATGAAATAAATAAATTAGATGCACACTACTACTCAAAAGATTCTTCAGGAGGTTTGGTTGGTGGCTCCAGAAGCATAAGTGAAAGATAATGATTCCCCAATCTCACAGATTTTAAATGGCTATAGTAACAGAGTACTTGAAGGAATTAGCTGCCAAATTAAACAGTGAGTAATGAAAACTGCTTTGCGTTTAAGATCATTATTTCACTCAACCACCATAGTTTCAGTAGCAGAAAATTGAATTCTAACAAGTTAGAGCCTTGACTTTCTGCATGTTTGGGGGTTTATGTGATCATATTAAACAACAGGAAGTTCCTGACTTGGAATGTCAGAACATGTAGTATAATATTCTTAGCTATTGTCTTGGGTTGTTTTAAATCATTTTCTTTATCACTTAGACCAGATGGCGCAGTGGTTAAAGTGCAGTATTGCAGGCAAACTCTGCCCACAGTCTGGAGTTCGATCCTAATGGGGCTCAAGGTTGACTCAGCCTTCCATCCTTCCAAAGTTAATGAAATGAGGATCTAGATTGTTGAAGTCAATATGAAAATAATGCTTTGACATTGTAAACCACCCAGAGAGTGCTGTAAAGCACTATGGGATCAGTGGTGGGTTGCTACCAGTTCGCCCCGGATCGGGAGAACCGGGGGAGGCAACGGGAGGCTCTGCCTACTCGCCCGGATGTCTCTGTGCATATGCAGAAGTGCCACACGTGCACACATATGCGCACGCTCCCAATAGCGAACCAGTAGCCAAGGTAATAGAAACCCACTACTGTATGGGATGGTATAAATCTAAATGCTACTACTATTGCTGTCATATTTGAGGTCACGTGATAATTTCAGCATTAATTTTTATTTATTTATTTATTTTAATTTTGTCAAAACATGTACAAGATAGCAGGCATTGGTATGAACATAAACAAAAGCAAAGTAGGTACAGTTAAATTTGGACAATAAGACAGTAAGACAGGGTCGGTAGGCACAATAGTGCGCTTATGCACGCCCCTTACAGACCTC
>JANHGD010005090.1:50020-60361 GCA_027560375.1 Imantodes cenchoa | reverse complement strand
AAGAAGACTAAACCATCTAAGAATAAATAAAGTAGCATATTGTTTAGATAGCATTTACTTTAGAAATAATAATTACTGTAGTATGAATAATATACATTTGAACAAAAATAAATGCACTAAATGGTTGAATTCTCCCTTCTTTTTGTGTCACTTAGTTTCTAAGCCCCAATCTCTACAAGTAGAGATCACAGGCTACAAATCCTAGGATAGATTGCTGACAACAATAGGAAGACAACTTAAGGAATTAAACTTCTGTTAGTATTTAATCTTTCTGTATGTATTAGAATATTCACACACATCCAGTCCAACATGTTGCTTGTGCCTGTACACTAACATTAAGTATAAATATTTGCACACATGCACACATATTTGCAAGTACAGGACTATTAATTATGATAGCGTATATAACATAGCATAATTTTTTATATTATGAATGCAATTTTTCTTGTGATGAAATGTTATTGAACAAAAAACATTTAAAAACTATTAAAAAAACAATAAGAAATAAGTTGTACTGCTGCCCAACTGCGTGCATAAACAATCTATTTTTACCAACTTGCCCAGAATGTGCTTATGTGTGTTATGTGTGTATAATATGTATGTATAATGTGTATCTACCACACTCTATCATTTACTACAGAATGGAAAGCATAAAGTAGGACAACTTTAGTGTAGTTGCTACCTGGCATCTTCGTATCCAGGAAAATCTGCTATGTTCTTATGTAAAAGATTCAATTTTAAAAATGCAGTCTCTGAGCCCATATAATTTATTTTTTGCAGTGTGATAGAATTAGAAATTTGTCCTATTTTATAACAAATGTAGTCATATTTTGTTATAAAGAGTTATATCTGGTAAAACTATAAATTATTGTTGAAAGCAATGCCAACATGCTTTGCTAAAGCCCATAAGAAAGTCAAGAGTTTGTCCCAGAATTTACTGGGTTGAAATGACTGCATTTTTAAAATAGTTGAATATGATTTATTAGCCAGAGAAACATTTCTCTCAAGGACACAAAATTTAAGAGATTGCACAAATTTTGAATTCTGATACAATGTCAAGCCAAAGCCACAAAATAAACAGAAAGGTATAGGCAGGAATTCAAAAATCTATTATTATTATCATTATTATAAATCAAAGTTCTTAAATAGTCAGTAGCAATCTCCCATATGGAGAATATATTTAACTAATGTTTAAATGCTAGGCTCTTTGGGTTTCAACTCCAAGATCCCAACAGTCCTCTAAGTGGCTTTCTGGTATTAAAATATAAATTCATCAGACAATTATTTTGATGCTACTTAAAAAAATTGAACTTGAAGAAAGTGTGCTATCCGTTTTTTCTTTTCATTATGGAAAAAAGTGCACAAAATAATCATGAATAGTGATGATCATTAATTATTGTGAATTTTAAAATTACAATAGCACTGCAAAAATAGCTATGATCAAATAGACAGCTTATTGAAAATATGTGAAAGCAACACTAAACTAGCTTGATTAGATACCAATTGCTTTATATTTAAACAAAAATAAGTCAATGGAATGAAAATGTGTAGAGAATTAGAAAGACAATCAGCCTAATAAGAAAGTTTTATTATCACTATGCTATATCTGAAATGGAATGAGGTGTAAATTAATCAGGAAAAAAATTATGATAGGTTCTATATTCCTTAAATGAATTACCATGCAATTTCTTTGAGTACAATGTTTTCCTTTTATTTCAATATTCTACAGAAACAGTCTAAAAAGTCAATATTCATTTTTAAGCATTATATATATCATAACAGTATCTTCACCAGAACTGAATTTCTTGATGTCTGAAATAAACATATTTCATAGGTGTCATTTTTATTTTATTTTGTAAAACCACTTATGTTATTCCTATTAACATATGAAATAAAACCTATTTCATTTAGCAAATGTTTGATATTATGTAGCATATATGTTAAATCTTTGATGTTCCATTGAGATGTCTATCCATTTATAATTTTTGAAATAAAATGCTGACATATTGCCAAGATTAGAAAAATGAAAAATAAAACAAACATTTTACTTTGAATAAACAAACAAAAAACCTATATTGTATGCCACATACACCTCCAAAGTCATTGGTCCAAATCCTACGACATTGCTGATTTATTTTTTTAAAACTATGTATCAAAATATTAAAATATTAGCTATCAATAATAATGAAAGAACACTATGTTTGTTTTCTGTAAAAAATTACTTGGCATAAAGCTAACCAAGGCTTCCTACAATCCTCGGATTCTGTTAACACAATAGAAAAAAGAGCACATTTCTTAATGTGTTCATTTTCGTGGGAAATGTATTAAGGCAGAAAATTAAACTTTAAACATAATTTAAAGTTATCACCTTTATTCAAATATGAAGCTGACACTATTATTCTGAACCATTAATATAATTACAACTGAATACACATAAATATACTTGAAATTTGGAACTCCAGACATAACTATGTAATTTATTCTAACCAAGTACTTTCTCTTGTATAATACTGTTTCTATAAGAAACAAAAATCTGTCATGGCAAGACAAAACAAATAATGCCAGCGTACTAAAAACAATAAAATAATTCTAAAATTAAACAGCTCAATAACATTTTAATACAATTTGACCATTTGTAGATCTGTCTGACAATATTTTCTATATGATTTTCTATTTTTTGTTATAAAACTTAAGTTACGCTTATTTATTGGAATTAAATATGTATTTATTTATTAAAACAAGACAAATTATTTCATATAATAGGAATTCATGTACCTAAAAGCACCAACACCATATGAGAAACTATGTTTTTTAATGAAAAAGTAAAACTAAAATAGAAGCAGCACCTTTCTTCAGTATAATTTTTTTAATATATTAAATGCCCATCTTACATTCTCTTGGGAATGGAAAACTGCATTTTAAGGACAAAATAATAGAATGCTGAAGATGATTTACAGTCTTCAGGAAATCAACTGTGCCCTAACTGCTGTCTTACACAAACACATCACCATCTATTCTCTCAATATACTGACATATCTACTTTTTACTGAATCTGTCTCCTCTCTTCACCGGTGAGTAGCTATGAATGAACTTTAAACTGATATTCTCCTCTTTCCGTTGTGTGCTCTGACATTACTTCTCCATATTGCAGCTACTTTGATTCTGCAAGATAAAATAAATCCAGCAAGAGTTTTCTATTGTGCACCAGTACAATTATGGCAGCAGAGAAGAGTGAAGGAGCTTCACCCCTTTCAGTTAAAACTAAATCTATCAAAAGCTCCTTACAATAAAATAATAATGAAGAGTTTGCTTACAATTTGAATAAAATACTCTGAAAAGTGCTAAAGTGAAGCAACTGTCTCTGGGCTATTCTTATCTGTACTTAAAAAATTAAAAAACATATATTCTAAACTATTATTAGCATCATTTGCTAATAATAATTGAGAATATTGTATATATTAAATATAAAAACAAAAGATAACTGTAAATAAAATACAACAAATAATGGTTTCTGATTTCTGGAATATAATCATTTCTAGTTTTATAGAATTGGATATGGAAATGAAGACAAAAGATTATTATGGCAAGTCTATTTCACTGTGCATGGTGAAAAATCCTGTTTTTCATTAATAAAGCCAAAAGTGAAATCTAAAATAAAAAAGAGTATTTCTTATGGCACTCACTTGCTTTAAAATATCACTGCTTATATAAATAGAAAAGAACTGTGGCCAAAAAAAAAAAAAGCATATACACAAGCTAATTTTGAAATTGCATATTAAATTACTATTTAACTAAGAATGTTTAATATTTTAGGTGATTAGGATTTAGTTTTAAAAAGTATATTCTATTTTGCTCTACTAGCATAACAGAGGCAGAATTTATAGTATATCTAATGATAAAAGGATATATACATATAAAAACATATTTTAAAAATTTCAGAAGGAAATATATGCTCAATATTGTATTTTCTTAGTCACTTGACATACTATATAGGTAATGTTTGTGAATGGCATATGAATTTAACACAATTATTTTTGTAAAATTCTTTCTGTATATAAGAAACCTTGGTTATCCTTGTTATCCTAAACTACTTTTATATTTATCTATGTTTTCCTTTTTTAAGCTTTTTCATTTTCAAGTTCCCTACATCAATACGAAGTCAACTAAGATACTAAATCTCATGAAAGAAAGGTGTATTGCCATTATGACATCTAACTTGGTAGTGAAAAAAGCTGTAGCTTACCAGAAAAGCATCAACAATCACTTCTGAAACACATACACATCCTTGAAACCAATTCCAACTTTTATAGTTAAATAACAAGGCCTTCTAAAATGAGATGAATACATAGTACTTTATCAAACTGAATATTTTCATCATTTTCTTTCACTATTTTGTATAAGATGTTTCTTTCGTCATGGGCTACAGTACTGTATCTATTCTAGCAGTTTTGCTATATACTTCGCTAACTGTCCAACAAAACCCTATGCTATGCATTATTGTTGTAAAAGTGAGTTTTAACTACTACATAATTCTTAATTACTTACTTTTTAAAAAGAGTTAACTTTTCCTCTACACTAGAAATTAGGCCACTCCTATCTACATATCTTATTATGAACAGTGCATAACAAGAAATTAGACAAGTACTGTAATACTGCAATTACTTCAGTCCCCTATTATACTACAATATTGAACATAGTCACAGTGCTAATTTGCGTGTAATAGATCCAAGTTAATTTCCCTAACTATAAATGTAATAAAGCTATGACAAGCACTACAATAAAATAAGGTATCTCATATTGGAAATATTATTTCTAAGGAAAAATGTGTCACAAAAATTACATAAGGTAAATTCTTTGGAAACATATTGCTGATTTGATGCCTTCTGAAGCAATGATCCAAACTGAAAAATCATTGTAGATTGCTGCTTTTTTCACAGTAGCATTCTCTTTTTAGGACAATTAACTAATTATGACTATCAGTTCATCATATGTTGTTGTATTCATGCATTAAAAAAAAACATTTTCTGTTGTTTCCCTCTACTTTGGATAGAAATAGTCAATCATGCTGATATTACACAGTAATGCTGATGTCTCTTCAAGGTCTGCATAGTGTTTCTACAACACTAGGTAACATAAGCACTCCAGATGCAGGACCTCCTCCCTAATCTAATTATTAATCTAGTTCCCTAAGAAAAATAAACAAGCAATTATTGTGTTTTATTCTCTTGCAGACAGAAGCATTTTGATTGTGAAGACCATGGGGTCCTTTCTCTTGGCTTCTCACCTCTTATGCTGACAGGAAAGATCCATAAGGATAGTGAAACATCTGGGTGAATACTTGCAGTATTCTACAGAACTAGAATACACCACCCCTCCCCGCCTTAAATCTTCTCTGACAATACAGGAAGATTAGAGAAAAGAGAGTGGAGCATTTTGTTGCATTTGTTACTTTCAAAAATTAATTTTGTGGGATTCTTAAAGATGACTAAATTGAACAAAGAACATCTGCATTACTTTCTCCTTAAGCATCTCTGATACCCATGAATATTTATTAGCTTCTACCTCTGTATCTCATAGCTTTTCATTCTTAGTTGCTTGGAAACTACCATAATTATGTAAAATAGTGATTGCATTTATACTCTGCTTACAATTAAAATCCAATTAAAAGCATCACATTTCTGTATTATGTCATTTTTATTATGTTATCTTATAGTGATTTATAACAATCTCCTTGGGTTTGTATGCAATTGATTGTTAGAAATCTTCCAAGTTCTTCCCTTGAGGGATAGTGTCAAGGAAAAGCTACAGGCAGGTGAGTGGTAAAGATATCTACTCACAAAAACAGATCCTTCTTGTTAAGATGGCGCTTAAAATAAAGCAGCAGGATTCTACAACAATAAGGAAAAGTTGGCAATATTATGAGATCACCATTTTTACTCCTGTGTTATGTCTGTGTAACACAGAACACACGAAAAAAGTGTAGAATATATTTAAAATAGAGATTCTTTTCAATGATGATGTCAGTACTTTTATAACACTGGCTCATAGCATGCTAGTATTCCTTGATTCTGCTTTATCGCCTGAAGTTCTTTTACCATTTGGTTCACTAGTTACAACTATTTCTGAATAGGAATACCCTGCCAACAGTACTTCATGTGTTAATAAGCTCCTGATTAGATAATTAGAATACCTTAAATTTGGAACTGTTTATAAAGGAAACCCAGAAACTAAAGCAATGGCAAAGCAGGAATAGAGGGACTTTAATTGGTAATAACAAGGTGAACAACATTGCACTGAAGGGTTTGGTTATTTATTTGCTCCTAAACCCAATTAAAGATGATACTTATCTTCAAACACCTAAATGTTTATTTGCAATAGGATATGCTTATGCAACAAAATGTACTAATGACATCAAAAGATGAAATATTTGGCTTATTAACCCAAAATGTGAGGTTGAACCAGGGTTGAAATCCAGCAGGTTCTGACAGGTTCAGGAGAACCGGTAGCAGAAATTCTGAGTAGTTCAGAGAACCGGTAGCAGAAATTTTAAGTAGTTCGGAGAACTGGCAAATACCACTTCTGGCTAGCCCCAGAGTGGGGTGGGAATGGAGATTTTACAATATTCTTCCCCCAGGAGTGGGGAGGGAATGGGGATTTTGCAATATTCTTCCCCCAGGAGCGGGGAGGGAATGGGGATTTTGCAGTATCCTTCCCCTGGAGTGGGGTAGGAATGGAGATTTTGCAGTATCCTTCCCCTGGAGTGGGGTGGGAATTGAGAGTTTGCAGCATCCTTCCCCCGCCATACATACCAAGCCACACCACGCCCACAGAAACAGTAGTTAAAAAATTTGGATTTCACCACTGGGTTGTACCAAAGTACTTGACCTTTAATAGGACAAAGTGGAAACTGATTTTCCTTTCCCTTAACACCTACTAGCCAATAGAGGGCTAGAAAACCATTCACTTGCAATCTGAATAGGAGTGGAATAGGGGGTAGCCTAACAGCTCAATGGAAAGAAAATAACTCCTGTAAATTAGGAAGAAGAATCACATATGAATGAATTCTTTATTGCATTTTCCTTGCTGAGTGACACATTGCTCATATGGTTTTCCGATTCCTAGTTTCTGGAGAATAGTAGGGAAAGGACCAGATAGAAAAGTTAGTTTACTGGATTTTTCCATTAAAATTTGCATTAGAAAATATTTCCATCAGATTATAGGGTTTTTACTTCACTAAATTTTCTGACTTTAGTGACTTTCATATATTTTACAGTATAATGTTTTGCATGATTGAGTAGTTCGGAGTTGCATGTAAAGCATAATCTCTGACATAAACTTGCCTAGCTAGCCAAAGATCTCCTCCAAAATGTAGCTTTACAAGTTAATTCCACAACACTGTTCCTTCCTCATAGCACAAAGATATCAATTATTATTTTCTTAAAAGTTTATATACCTTTTCATCATCAATAAGAAGAATATGTATAACTTTAGTTAGCATTTCCAAGGCACTTTAGGTATGCTGCCCAAGCATGAACATCTCACAATTTATTGAGGGGTTATTCACAAACCTTACAACAAAAGCACAGCCAATATCAGAATCATGTAACAAAAGCAGACTTAATAGCTGCAGAAGAAAAAGGAAATCAGAATCTTCCTGTCTCCAATTCACTTTCCATCTTTTCCCATTCACTGTACATCAAAGAAAATCTACTTCACCTGACACACAAGACACATTTTCACCCCTGATCAGGCAGGTGTCAAAGCCAGAAAGCAAGCCTATTTTCCACAGACCCTTTACCTTGTTTGATCACTGGTTACTTTTGATCTGACATTGCCCTCACTCGAGTAATGACTTCCACCTCATAGAACTTACCTCACATCTGTCAGAAAGAATAAAGGACCTCAAACTAAGTCCTGACAAGGCCTATGGGCCATGCGTTGCACTGGCAATGGAACATTCCCCAGCTCCCACAATTTCCAATTCAGTTTCTTTTGTTCTGGTGGGCACAGGGGTTATGGTACCATTGAGAGCATGAAGGATTATACACACACTGTGAAGCCAAGTCTTCATGAATTACTATCTTTTCATGTCAGCTTCTCTGTCCTCTTAAACGCTGTGAATGTTATGGTAGTTACTATGAAACACAGTCTACAAATGCTGTTATGGAAAGACTGTTTAAATCTTTCAGATAGTGAATATCCTGTACGGAGCTTTTTAAAAAGATTTCAAACAGGGCACTGGAAACCAGCTGGCAATGTCGACTGAATAGACTGTCTTAAGAACATCATTAAATCAAAATCCAGATTTAAGACATTTACTTTTTAATTACGAGTAAATAAAATATATTTTAATGAATAAAACCGTTTAAACCTCCTGTTTTGATGCTCATATTTGTACTTCAACTCATCACTCTGCTTTCAGACAAACATATCAAAAAGTAAAATATTAAT
Organism: Imantodes cenchoa; assembly: GCA_027560375.1. Taxonomy (NCBI): domain Eukaryota; kingdom Metazoa; phylum Chordata; class Lepidosauria; order Squamata; family Dipsadidae; genus Imantodes; species Imantodes cenchoa. The sequence continues at coordinate 51,910 of JANHGD010005090.1, read as the reverse complement.
TGCCGGTAACAGTTTAGAGAATTAAAATTAGAAGTAACAAAATCCGGGCAGATCAAGTCAAATAAAAAACTACTTATAGACTCTTATTTTCTATAAATAGATAATAAAGATTCTCTTTTCACTCTTGCAAATATTGCATTAAAAGCAATTAAGGAAAAAGATAACTTTTGCACTTTGACTACAAAAAAAATTAAATTACATTGAGAAAAGTATCTGACATTTTCAGAGATGGAATAAGTTTTAAAAGTATTATATACTACTTTTTATATACCACTTTTTAAACTATACAATAGTTTATTCTAACTTCATGGAGTAAAAATACAGATATTATTTCAAATTACATTACAGATATTATTTCAAATTACATTGCTTCATGTTGCTGTTTGGTTAAACAATCTTAATGCTAGAAACATAGAAAAAGTGCAATTGTACATATATTTATGCCAATAATTAAGCCATAATATAGTTTGTAAACATAAGGCACCAATAATGGCTTTTATCTGCATTGGCTAATGGCCTCATCACGCTACACATTACATGATTTTGCCTTCTTTTGGAGAAACATGATTTGTGAATTCACACATAACAGTATAGTTTATGATTAAACCACTAAACACAGCTCATTTAAGAAGCAACCTTTAAAAAAAAAATCTAGCTTAATATATGTGAGAATTAGACCTATGTAGAACTGCCCTTTATTTGGCCGCATAGTTATTTTCATCAAAATACCACCATGAAGCATTACAAGAGGAAAATAATTTAAGCTTTTAAAAGCTAATTCAAACATGCATTTAATTTACCAGCATAAAATAGTATACATTTGAAAATGTTTATCATGAGAATATAAAATATGCCAGCACTTTCAGAAAAATGTTTGAATTCTTTATCAATTTAGCAATGCTAAAATTGCTAAAAAATTTACAATTGCAAAGCACTTTCAAGGCAAACACTTGCAAGGCAGCTACTACTATACGTAGAAAGTAAATTATATGAAACCATTTCAATGAAATATGAATTTTTTAAAAAATAGATCAAGTAAAAGTATCTTTTTCATTTAGACTACACAATATCTACACATTAAACTATACAAAGCCTTAGCCAAATCCCCAGCTGTTTCTCAATAGTCAGGCTGAAAACTGATAAATAACTAAATGCTATGCATTTCTAAACACTAACATATCACACAGTATATGTGATTTGTATAATTTAACACATAAAGAGGAAATACGAAGTATACAAGATCCACAATGAACACAAGATATAATAAACAAGCTATTAGGTGTGTATTACAAGAAAAAAAATAGTGAATTTTGACAGAATAACATATATGCATAAAATGTGAGAAGCATGTCACAGAAGTAAATACAGTTGACAAACATAAAAGCCATTGCCAGAACTCAAACATAAAAAGTTCAAAAATACACATTAAAAAATGACGGCTGTGATAAAGCACAGCAGTTGTTGTACTTGGAATACAATGTTGAATTATACAAAAATTGAATTATACGAAAGAGCTGGATACCAAAATATTTAGCATTTCTGAAATACTTCTCCTAAGTATGTTATATCACTTCAAAACTTGTGCTCATATGTTTCCTACTTACTTGTTTCCTACTATTAAAATGTCCATATGAACAAGTAACTTTTAGCAAAGATACTATTTAGAGTGTTTTATTAATAACTAGATACACCCGGCCACATGTTGCTGTGGCCCTTGCATAGATTCAGCAACTGATTAGCACAAGAAAATTACCACCCACGTTTTCACCCTCTTTTTGGGTGTAAAAAGTGCATGTTATACTCCGAAAAATACGGTGTGTTTTATTTGCAGACTTAAATGCCTCTCTGACCTATAACAATGGTGAAAAGTGGCAGTCAGAAATGCAAAGG
>JANHGD010005088.1:56375-74238 GCA_027560375.1 Imantodes cenchoa | reverse complement strand
GATGAAAGGCTTCTAGAATGCATATGGGTCCTCATAAAAGGGGGGGGGGAGAATAATATTGCCATAGATGTATACTACAAGCCACCCAACCAAGCAGAAGAAATGAACTTTTTGCTAATCAACCAATGTATGTAGGAAAAACACCACAATAGTAATTGGGGACTTTAACTATCCTGACATCAACTGGGAGACAAACTCTGCAAGCGGGAGACCAAATAGATTCTTGACCCAACTAACTGACAACTTCATCACCCAAACGATAGAGAAGGCAACTAGAGGGACAGCTATACTGAACCTTATTCTTATCAACAGTGAAGAAGTGGCTAGAGGGAATTGAAGCTGCAGCAACTTTAGTGGAGAGTGACCATGTCATATTAGAATTCAGTATAAAACAGACACAAGCAACAAAACATAATCAAACCAGTGTCTTAGACTTAAAAAGAACTGTCATAGAAAAATCCAGTCAAAGAAACAGAAGACAGCAATATAATTCTTACTTAAGGATTCAGAGGTTTATTTCATGAAAAATTTGGAACATGGCTTTTTTTTCCTTCTTAGTGATTTTTCACACGTGCATGGTTCACTTTTTTTGATCAAACAATTGTTGATCCATTTCATTGTGACAAAAATTGACCAATAGGCTTGTCACCCAAGCCTGACATGATAGATTGAGGGAGACTGGCCCAAAATCACCCAGACAGCGTTCACAGCTCAGGCAGACCAGAATTCACAGTCTTCTGATTTCTAGCTTGGTATCAAACTGACTTCATGGCTTTGCTGCTTCAATTAAATTTCCAAGGAAAACATCATGAAGAATTATAAAATCCATAAAACCTGTTTTTGAGAAATAGTTGCAGAATTTCTCCTTGCCAGGGAGAAATTTAGATGGATTTCATCCAGTTTCTGTACTTTCAAATTTCCTCAGGAATTTAATATATCTATTTAAAGCCAACTATAGTTTTGCAGCATGCAAATTCTTTAGAGTAAAACAAGCATTAAAATGCATAATGTTTTTAATTGCGATCAAGCTGTAAATCAGACTTAAGATTGGGCTGTTGTTGTTATCATTCTTACTGAACACCACCAAGAATCAGAATAAAGCCGAGGTGGCGCAGTGGTTAGAGTGCAGTATTGTGGGCCACTTCAACTGACTGCTAGTTCAGCAGTTCAGTGGTTCAAATCTCACCAGCTCAAGTTGACTCATCCTTCCATCCTTCTTGCTCAAGATAATCAATGATTAATGTAAGTTCTGATACAAAAATGTTCATAGTACTTGCTGGATGTAACTTATTAGATATTCATATTAATCTGAATTCTATACTTGTATTGAAGGAAACAGGACAAGAAGTAGTTAGAATGACTGGGTATCTCTAAAAATCCAAGAGCTCAAACCAGCACTCTATGGATCCTGCCAACTCCTTATCTTTTCTCCAGTTTTTTTTCCATTCCTCTCTTACCTACCCTTGCTACCTTCCGCATCATCTGTTATCATTACAGTGATGGTGATAGCTTTCTTACCTCTAGTCTGACAGCACTTTTATATGTGTGCAACTATTACTGAGGAAGTAACTTAAGTAACCATATCATCATCCAAGCCAATTTAAATGAACTGGCAAAAGAATCACCAAATAGTCTCATCTTTTTTGTACAATCAATCGCACCTTTCTTGCGCAATCATCAAGAAGGGCTGCTACATAAACAAGATATCCTAGTAAATCTTGGTCACATTTACAAGTATTTTCTTTGCAGTTTATTATTCACTACAGTTATATTACTCAGGCAATCAATAAGCTCCTTCATACATCTATCCCTATTCCTGTGTAAAATAGCAGTCTGAACTGCTATTGATTTCTCTTAGAATAAAAACTATGGAGCTTTCCTTATCCCTCTCCATTGCTTGTAATTACTGTATTTTTCACCCAAAGCTGTAGTTTCTGCTTACTGCTAACTGTGGTATTTCTGGTGCAACTTGGCTGTCACATTTATTCAGACTAATGATCTTACCCATACACTGGCTCTCTCTCATTCTGTAGTTAGTATTTTCCTCCTAACGTGAAAGGATGAATAGTCAATAAGCCAATTCCTTCACAGAGACTAAATTATAAAACTAGATATAGGGCCATTACTAGAGGAGACCTCCTAAATAGACAACAACATTCAAGTGAAACCGTTACAATTATTTAATTGTTATAAGGGTTTTAAGTAGACTTCGGCCATATTGTATATTGACCAACAAATTAAAAACTATTCAGTTGCCATTCAGAAGAATTTATTTTAATATGCACTTTTTTTTCCAAATAATACCAAGGTATCAATGCAGTATAGTTCAATAAAAAGAGCTAGTTGTAAAAGGGCTAGATGGATTTTGTGGGGGATAAAGTTTAATAAATATAACATTATATTAAATTATATTTATATCAATATTGATGTCAGAGATAACAAAATGGTAGCTAAAATATTTAGGACTGACTAGAAACAAAAGAGCAACAAGCTTCTTTGTTAGATAGGGCCCAGTGTTCAAGTCTGACAAGATCCATCTGGATCTTGAGCCTATCATCTAGGGGTGTTAGCTATTCCTGCCAGCTTAGTATCATCCACAAATTTGGTAAGTTCCCCTTCTATTCCCTCATATAAGTCATTGATTGATTATGTACAGAAGCAGTTTCCCACAGGCAGCGAGCAGACAAGAACGAACCTGGAGGATGCAACTCACTTTCCTTCTCCTTGCAATCAGCCTGGGCCAAAAGGGAGTATTCTCTGCAGCTTCTATTTAAAGAGTAGGATGCAGTGGTAAAATAATTTCAAGGGCCAGAAAAATCCTGTTATAATGGAGCAACACATCATGAGGAGATAGAAGGATAGAGAAATGGCAAATATAAAAATTAATTAACACAAAAGCCAGATAAAATCAGTTAGCCTAGGCAGGCTAAAGTTCTCTATAGATCCACTGTGTATAAGTACTTATGGAGGGTATGAACATATGTATGCACATGTCTTGGCTGCTCATGAGGATGAGCCACAATGGCGCACTACTGCAGGCTACTTTTGCTAACTGTTGGATGCCTGCAAATTTGGCAGTTCAAATCTCTGCCAAGCTCAAGGTTGACTCAGCCTTCCATCCTTCCAAGGTGAGCAAAATGAGGATCCAAATTGTTGGGGAAAATATGCTGATGCTATAAACCGCTTAAAGAGGGATTTAAAGCACTGTAAAGCGGTATTAGTGTTATTGTTATTGCATTTGTTTTACCTGAAACGTCCCATTCATGTTGCTACTTCTAGATCAGTGATGGCGAACCTTTTTTTCCCTTGGGTGCCAAAAGCGCGTGTGCACTCGCTATTGTGTGCACACGAGTGCCCACATCCATAATTCAATGCCCCTGCATGTGTGACCCCCCCATGCTGTTCCGCCCCCCATGCATGCACATACTACCCCTTCCTGCTCCCCTGCTCCCCCGTTTCCTGACTTCCACTGACCCTGATAGGCCTGTTTTTTGCCCTCCCTAGGCTCCAAAGGCTTTCTTGGAGCCCGGGGGATGGCAAAAACGCCCCCCTGGAGGTCCTCCGGAGGCTGAAAACATCCTCCCAGAGCTGAAAATCAGCTGGCTGGCATGCACATGCGTGCTGTAGTTGAGCTAAAGGAACGGCTCATGTGCTGGCAGATATGGCTCTGCGTGCCATCTGTGGCACGCGTGTCATAGGTTCGCCGTCACTGTTCTAGATCTTGTCCATTTCCAAGTTGCCCAAGTCAGTGTACATAGTTCTTCTTTTCTCTTCCATCTTCATAGCTCTCTTTTGTGTTTAACGACTATTCTTAAGGCTCTCTATGTGTCTTGTGACTGGATGGAGATTTGAACAAAGATTTAACCCTATTTGATGAGATGTTAATATCCTACTGGCATTTCGAAAAGGGCATTTCATTCTCTTCCCAAATGACTTTTAATTAAAGGCTGCTCAACAAACTTGTCTTTCATTTTCCTTTATAGTCTTAACCTATTCATCTTGGTTTGGAATCCTTGAACTTTTTTCTATTTTTTTTCAAGCATACAAGTTGCCTTAATACCCGGTCTGTGGTCAATCACGAAGCATCAAAGCTGATCGCTCTTGAAGAGTAACCACGAGGGTTTTTTTCTTTTTTTACAATATTATACATATGCATGCTTTGCATTTCTCCAAAGAGAAATATATTGTTCCTTAATTAAGAGAAAGATTTAAAAATAATAGTAATATTTAGTTCAACATTGGGGTGCGGGGAGGTGTAATAGTTATTATGTGGTTACTTCAAAAGACATTATATGTCTAGCTATGTGCATTTTTTATTTGTCTCTAAAATGTGGAATGTCATTTCCACTGCTTGAAAGGCAAGGAGTCACTTAAGCTTACCCCTCAGATGAGTCTAGATGAGTAAATAGCTGGAGAATCTCCTGGGCCTCATATTCCAAGGTGATCTCTCATCCTGTAGTTGGCAATAATTAGCTATTCAGAAAGAAGATAAATGTATGTGATTTATTGCTAGTATATCTAGTGTCAGCACTGACCTAGGGCATCATTAGTGCAAACCAAAGTCTTCCTGATTGATGGTGATTATGTGCCTTCAAGCCAGTGTTGACTCTTAGTGATCAGATAAATAGATAGATTTTCTCTAGGATGCTCTGTCGTCAGCCTGGACCTTCAGGTCTTCCAATGGTTCACCCATTCCTTGTATAATTGAATCTATCACACTTGCTGGAGAAAAAAGTCGCCATACGACGACTTGACGATGTGAGTTTCCAGAAATTGCTCATTTGTGACTAAAGTGATCATGATCATTATTATGCAGATTTCATGATGTTTTGCAATCTGGTTTTAAAGTTCACGTACTTTAAATTTAAAGATCGATATTAGTTTTTTTTTAAAGTATACATTTAGTTAAGCAGGTAGTGATAGTTTCTAATGTGCCCTATTTATTATTTATTTATTTTTCACATTTTTTTAAACTGCCCATCTCCCTTCCAAGTTCTGTAGATACCCTGGCTCTATGAATTAGACCCAGAAGCAAACTGGCATCCATATGGTGATGTAGTTCATGGAGCAAAGGTATTAAATGTGCCCTTCTTTTGAGTATCGAGTATGGCTCATGTAGCCACATTCTGCGCAAGTTGAAATTTCTGGATAATTTTCCAGAGATTTCTGGATACGTTTCCATTCTATTTGGGAAGTAGAATGCTTTGCCTTTTATTCATAGAATCATAAGATTGAAAGGAATCTTAGAGGTCTTCTAGGCAACCTCCTGCCAAAGGCAGGAAACCTTATACCACCCTGGACAAATGGATGTCCAAACTTCCAGCAATTGAGCACCTACAACTCCAAGAGACAAGCTTTTCCATTGATTACTGTCAGGAAATTTGTCCTTAGTTACAAGTTGGATCTATCTTTGATGATATTAAAGTTTGTTGCAAAATCAAAACCAGAAGCACACACAGATGTCTGATTCAGCTGGATTCAATAACGTCTTTATAAACATAATAACAGATGAATTTACAATACCATTAGCAGAGTTCTTCTTCAAGCAGTTACAGACAGTAGAGAACAGTTAGTTTCATTTCAGCAGAGTGCAGAGTGGATAGAGCCATGGCCAGCCTGAAGCTTTCAGTTTTGATTATCTGCACAGACTCAGAAGTGGTTAGCTCCCATTGGCTGACTTAGTTGCTATGCCTATTCATTGGCTGACCTTGTTACCATTGGCTCTCCCAATTCATGAATATCTTAACAGATGAGCTTCCACAAATTGCTTCTTGTCCTATCCTCTGATGCTTCGAAGAGGAAGTCACCCTTTCTTCTCCGTGAGAGCCCTTCAAGTACCAGAAGACAGGTATCATGTTACCCCAAAACCTTCTCTTCATTAGGCTAATCATACCTACCGCTAGTTCCCCTAACCATTCATTGCACAATTTGGCCTACAGACCTCTTACAATCTTTGTTGCTCTTCTTTGCACTTTTTCTAGGACCTCAGCATCTTTAAAAAAAAAATCTTGGTGATGAAAATTGGATTCAGTATTCCTAGTGTGGCCTCACTAGTGCAGTATAAACTGGTACTATCACATTTTGAGATGTTGATCCTATCTCTGTGTTGAGGCAACCTAGGATTACACTTGCCTTTTTAACAACTGCAGCACACTGCTGGTTCATATTAAGTGGTAGCCCACTAGGACACCTAGACCTCACCATTACTACAGCTGAGTCAAGATACTATCCATTCTGTACTTGTGCATTTGGTTTTTCTGCCTAAGTGCAGACTTACTTTTCTCTCCACTAAACTGCATCTTATTGGATAGGGTCGAAAGATCAAGCCTGTCAGAATCCTTCTGAATCTTGAGCCTGTCTTGGAAAGTGTTAGCAGTTCTCCCCAGTTTGGCATCATCTGCAGATTTGATGAGCTCCTCTTCTATCCCCTCATTTAGTTCATTTAGAAAGTTGAAGAGCACCGGGGCCAAGACAGAGTCTTGAAGTATTCCACTGCATGTTTCCCTCTACATGGATGTAGTTCCATTGAAGACTCCATGCCGAGTGATGATGGTACTATCGCGTTTTGTTCTATCTCACCAAAAAGTAGGCTATGGTCTACTTTATCAAATGCCTTACTTAAGTCTAAGTATATTATATCCACCACATTTTCCTGATCCATTTAATAATTTAGTCACTTTATCAAATAAGATTTGTCTAGCGTGATCTGTTCTTAACAAACTCACACTGGCTTCTAGTAATCACTTAGTTCATTTCTAGATACTCATAAAGCCCATTGCTTGATTAACTTTTCCAGGATTTTGCGAAGCTATTGATGTCAAGCTGATGGGTCTGTACTTTACTGCATCCACTTGGATCTATTTATGAGACCTTATTTCAGAAATTGGAGAATGGCAGGACTTTAGCAATTGGGACCTCCAAGGGTTGATTTTTGATAAGGAATTGGAAAATAAAAAACTCAAATACGTTTTAAATCTAATTATAATTTAAGAAAAAAACATAAATGATATCTGAAGTTCTAACAAAGCTTTTTAAGTTTAACTCTTTCCCACTTTTTCCTCCTTGAAACTATAAGAATTAATTTCCCAGATTTTAAATAATTTAATTTAAATAATTTAATTCATTAATTTAAATGCAAGGAGATAATGTAAGTGTTTTACTGATAGCACTATAACCAATCTACTAGTAAAGACACAAGATGTTGAAGAAAAAAAATTACAGAATCCGTGCGAAATGTGTTGCTTCTTTTAAAAAAAAACCACTTGAGGCTTTTTAAATTATATTTTTTCTCAAGGCAAGTCACTGACTGTAACTCAGCAGCTCAAGTCTCAGAGCAGCAGTGCCCAGAAACTATTATGGAGTCAAATTAAGCAGCAGCTTTTTATATATTTACCTGAGTGGGTTTTTTAATGTGATAGTGTTACCAGAAGAATCCCAGGTAGTTACCATGCAGTAGTGCTGAGACTTTGAGCAAAATAGATCAAGGAAGTAGAACAAATCCCTGTTTTGCACTGCTCTTGCTTTGAAGCTTGGAGAAAAGTCATTTTTCTGTTATTACAGGTTCTAATCTCACCAGATTTGCCTCAGTATCTGAGGAAAATGCCCTTTCTTATTATGTAAAGATCAGATAGGGAAGCAGAAGAGGAGAAAATGCAGCTTTTGAAATTTTCATATTTAACAGATTAACAGAGTTGGAAGGGACCTTGCAGGTCATCTAGTCCAACCCCCTGCCCAAGCAGGAGACCCTACATCTGCCTCTACCTAGGTTTGAACTCACAACCTGCTGATTGTGAGGCAAGAGCTCCACCTCTAGGCCACCGCAATATTTGTGCAGAAGCAATTGTCAACTGTCAATCACATCGTGTATCCTCACAATATTTTCTTTGCTGGTCCAAATCGCTTTAAATGCTCTAGGAAAAATTATTTTTGATATATGACAAATTCTTAATATCTGTCCCTGTTCTCCAAGGTTTATGTGTACAGAAACAGCAATGAAGAGAATCAAGTTTGTTAAGTTACTTTTCCCTCAGAATTGTTAATAAAACAGGCCGTAACTGTTTTAGTTCCTGGGTTTTAGGACATTTTGTTTCTCCAGTCCCACAGAGCTACACAAATCAGGTTTGCACTTATCGGCAGCAATTTGGATTTCGGTGTGATCGTCAGTCTGTCAACTAAAATGATTTTAGATATTTGTATCACATAACTTCTTATGTCTTCCCGATTCTATCTGTTGCATCTACATGCAGAAAAAAAATATCACTCAAGTACATATGTAGCAGTCTTCTGATTATAGGTGATCTTATCAGTAGCGATATTGAAACTAGGATCCCCTGGAGTAGTACATATTCATAATGTCACCTCCTTCATATTCACCAGCCATTTTTTACCCACTTCATTATTTTTGGAGGAAAAAAAATGAAAATGAATACTATTATTCAAGAAAAGAAAGTACCCATGTCAAAAACCACAAAGGTATCCTTAGAAAACAAAAATGGTTTTTTGCTTCAGACCAGTGCTTTGGTTTAAAATGCGCAAAGAAAAACTGTGGATTTATTTGTTGCCTTTATTCAGGAAGTTGACTTTTGGAGTATGGGAAAAGTGACTTATCTGGAAGTACTATCAAAATAAACTATAGCACCTCAGAATTGAAGCAGCAGTTCTGTAAAGCCAGCATAGCAATGTAACATTAGTTTAGCCATTCTTGTAATGAGAGATGGGATGACTGTGATTGTCCCTGGCAACTCCACATACTCTTGAGCAAAGCAGCACTTCTCAGCTGAGCTGCAAAAGAGAGAACGAGAGAGAGAGAAAAGAATGAGTGTCGGAGGAACTACATGGTAACGCATGCCAATGCCAATATCAGTGGCATAACAAACAAAATTGGAAAACCAAAAAATACAGAGTTAGGAGCATTTCATAATAGAAGCATATTAGAATAGGCTCTGGATATTTCCAAATGCTGTCAGATGAAATCATTTTTTTATTAAGGAGCAGGGTGTGCAGATTCTCAGAATGACGTACCGTGTTTTCAAAACTAATGCTGATTCGATTTCAGCAATTCATAGGTTTCTCCCATCTTCCTTTTTTTTTTTTTGTTCTCTTGAAGCTTATTGTAATTAATGTAAGATACCACAATATGCGTCATTGTTTTACATACTGATGTTGAAATCCATGTGCAAGAAGCCACAATTATAAAAAGGGTCTGTGCAGGTTGGTGCCTTGGAGAAACATGTCCTGTCTTTCCAAATGCTACTTGTAGAGCAGGGGTGACAAACCCGCAGCCTGTGGGTTGGAAGCGTCACGCGCTGGCCACGCCCATCCTGGTTTAGTGAAGGAGAAAAGAGTTGTGATACATCACATGATGAATGACACGCGAGTGTGACACCTCTGTTGTAGAGCAACATTAGAGCATCAGCATTTATATACACAGCGGAATTCCTTTGCTTAACGTGTATCATGTTTATGATACACGTGTATCATGTTTATGATACACGTCCCTAGTTTATGAAGATAACTGCAAAAATGGTCTTGTTCTACTTGGTCAAGAGAAATTGAAAACTTGAAAGTAAAAATATTATAAATTGTGCTTTCCTTACTGAAAATCATGCTAAAGCATGAACATTGTGAAAGTTGTTGGTTTTCATACTTTGAATTATGTGGGCCTTGAAGATAACAGATCCACACTGTAGGGATTATGTAACAAGGTGAATAAACTTGGTTGCCATTTCTCTATATCAGTGTAGCCTGCCTTGATTGAAAAACCTTTTTTAGTCATCAAATAGTAATATTAGTAATATTATATTGAAATTTGTGTGATGGCTTCTCAGTAGTTCTCCTTGTTGCAAAAGAGCCTTCTGTTTTTCAATCTCATTCTCATGGTATTTTAAAATGTCTTCAAAATTCAATTGCTGATAGGTCTTGGAATGCAATATTTTAGATGATTTTTTTTCACAACATTTCAGGTTTCTTTGGGGTTTGGTTCCTTTTTTATATGTATTTAAAGTAAGCCAGCTTCCTCCCCAGCTGTTTCCTTGATTCTGAACATGCTTACTTAGAAGTAAAATTTCCACTCATCACAGTGGGAATTTAGTTCCAGCTAAATGTTTCTCCGTTGGCATAGACCAAAAAAACCCCACTTTTTTTTCTTTACTGCACAGCTTCAGAGCAAATTGCTCGAAGAAAAAAAAATAGATTGCTTGAGAATTGCATTATCACTAAAAATCAGGGGAAAGTCACTTTTCTTTCTATTTGTTTCTTGTAGGGGAAAAAATTGTGTTATGGTTTTGTCAATATTACACAAAGCTTCAAAATCTGAAATAAATTACTTTATGATGTCAAGATTCCTATTGATTTTCTAATGATCTCAAATGGAACACATGCCTTTTCCAACTCTCTGGCAAATTGCTTGCTCCCCGGAGAACAGAATTGGATTTCTATTAAAGGAAAGGTTAAAAACCATTCCCCTGAAATCTAGGGGAAAAGGAAGAGTGGAGGGAATGATGCTTTTCCATGGGTTGAACACTTGGTAAATGGATATTTAACCTTTGACCATTGAAGGCAAGCCTCTTGGAGTTCTATTAGACCAGCAGCTTAGCTTCCATAATTAAATAAAAAACTATTTAGAGCTCTGCTGAATATATCCTGGGAATTAAAGCATATGGCAGGAATTGGGAGGAAGAAGACTTTCCATATGCTAATGATCCTTGATGTCTGAAATAAATTAGATCCATTAGAGTTTATGCTCAATAAAAGAAAGACTTTAAGCACTCCAAAGTTAGTGACTCGAGACCAATTTTTGGCTTTGAAATTCAATCTGTCTACTTATTAATTCTGAGTAAGACTATTGAGTAGACAGGAGATGCAAAATTATAATAGTGTGCTGAATCTGAATTCTAAAATGCCATGAGTTTCCTTTTCTTTCCTTCCTTTTTTTTCCTTTTCCATTCCTTTTGTTTTATTTTTAAATTAAAACATTTGGGTGCAATTGTGCGTATGTGTGAATGTGTGTGTTTAAAAGCTCCCTGTGTTAATTTGATTTTATTCCCATTTTTTTTTTCTTTTAAAGGTTTCATTTACCCTATTTCAACTGAACAGAGAACCCAGAATGAATATGGATTTTCTTGTAAGTGTTGCTTGATAATATGTGCTTGGATTCTGATTAGCTGATCCAAGAGTTACTTTCCACTAGGTTGTATATCCATTGGGGAGGAGACGTTCAACTTCTCCAGAGTTACGTTTTGCTTGTTTAAGAGAGAGTCCACACTTGGAGAACAAATGTAGGGAAGGAAGATAAAAGAAAATCAAAGAAACCAACTAAGATTCCAGCAAAGCATGGAGCAATTGCAACTCCTTAATTTGATTAAAGAGGATACAACAATGAGAGAGAATGGTTCCCTTGGTGATTTTTCTCACACTTTTTCCCCATTCTATCTATTTCTGAAAGATAGAATAAAATAGTAGCATTTTCAAATGCACCTTTTGAGTTCCATTAGGCAGAATATATTGAACCTGATGTCCTTTGGTCATCTGTTGGTGTTCATCTATACTGTTAGGAGTTAAAGAAAACCAAAACCAAGTATTTTTAGAACATGATATTTTCTTTGAAGAAGGTATTGTCTATTTATGTAACGAATCCAAAGGCTTACTGTTTTAAGCATATCAGTACATTTAAATATTGTAATAGTGGTCTATTTAAACATAAGTAAAATATTTTCTGTTAATGAAAAAGTTTGCATCATATTTATGTCGCATAGGCAGGTTTTTTGGGGGGAAAGACTTATTGAGGGAAGCAGTGGTTTGGCATGTAGTATTACAGTGGGTTTAGTGAAAGGATGTACTATAAACATATAGGTGAAAAGATCACCAAAGCCGGTCTGATCCCTACAGCAGAACCATAGAAAATTCTACCTTGCTATTATTGTTTTTGCAGTTTGCTCATCTGCATTGTGAAAATCAATAAACTGGAAAATTTAGAGGATAAATATTTAGATATTTAGAATAAATGAAGAATAAACTATGAACACAGTAAGTGGATGATGATTTATATTCAGCCTCACCTCACAAGTGTTGTGGACATGATCATACTGGCCTACCTTATAACACTGTATTTGGGGATAAGTGAAGGACTCTAACATCCAATCAAGCCAGTATGGTGTAGTAGTTAAAATGCTGGATTATAATGAGATAGATCAGACAGACCTGGATTCTAATCCAACCTTATTCATGGAAAATTGGGGACTTGCGTTCATCCCAAACCTAGATACAGGAGTTTGTTAGATAAAATAAAGGGTTAGTCCATAAACATTGTCTTGAGCTCTGGGAGAAAAGACACAACATCCACCTAATGAATTCATGATAACTATATGCTTGTTGAAGTTCTACCCGGTCTTTCAATACAAGCCAAATTAAATCAAACCAAACATAAAGGGCAGCTCACAATCCAAACTAAAATAACTCCAACAGACAGCAACTTCACAAAACCACAATTCTAAAATGAAAACAACAGAACAATGAGATATTGTCAAAGAGTGCACACACTCATGCTTATAAACCAATTGGAGTTCAACTGCATTTTAAAAGACTGGTAGAAAAGAAGAATTGTGCCCGATGCTTTAAATTTAAGCTTAACTTTAAATTAAAGACATTCAAATGAAGACAGTGCTTCAAGACAATGAAAGAACACATCACTGGTCACTCGTCATTTCATTTGGAAGAATAGGCTCCAGGGAAGGAGGCTGATAATGCATGAAAGATATTCATTCGGCAAAAATACAATGCCTCAAATATTATTATTGAGCTTAGACAGCTTTGTTTTTTATTTCATCCTTCATCTCAGTACATTCCAGAAAGCTATCCAAGGCATGTTGAGATATCAGCTTGTTCTGTTGCTGTTAATTGTTGTTTTGTTCTTGAAAGTTGTCTAAAGCAGAGGCTGTTTAGATTTTCATGTCAGACCATGTTTGAAACAGGAGGAACAAATCTGATTTGGACAGCTGCCGTAGGCTCTCTGACAGATTGCAGACTTCTTGAATTCTGTCAGCATGCATACAACAACGATGTTCTCAAATCTGAAGCTTACTATAAATTACCAAAAAAAAATAGAAAATATGATTTTTTTTAAAAAAACCCCAGTGATGTATTAGAAACATGTTTTGAATTTTCTGACATTGTGATACTTTCCTCCAGGTTTTAATGTGCCACTAGTCTTTTCAATTGTCACCTATAGCTGAAGAGCAGAATTGCATATTTGGGGCTTTAAAAAATAAGATTCCCCACAGTTTGTCTGGAGGGCACGTCAACAATGTGTAGATATTTAAAATTTCTTTAGGCAAAGTATAAGCAGCCACTCCAACTTATACATATATCCAGATGCACACACTGATTGACAGAGACTCAAATAAATAAAATACACATGCACATTTGAAAAGTATTAACATATAGTTACTTCTATGTCTCCATATTACGGAGTTCTGTCCTCAAAGTATTTCCTTTAAGAAGGAGGGAAGCTGTCTATCAGACATATGACCATTTCCCATTTATTTTCTTTTAAGATTTGTTTACTTTTAAAAGTAAAGCTTCGGTATGCCAAAAGGAAATATAGCCTCTTTTATTAACAGGTGCCCCGGTGAATAAATTAGCACTGAAAAAAGTGCTAAATGGCTCTTTTGATTAAATTTGCCTTGATAGGCTAGTTACAAACAATGTGTTATTTTGCTTGCTGCCAAGACACAAAAAACCAGATAAAGAGTAATAAAACAGTTATGACTAAAACCTCAAATATTTTTTCCTCCTTCCAAAATCATGTGGCAGAACATTCGATTTCAAATTAACTTGCAAAACTATAATGAATACCTATAGGAGCTGATAGAAATATGTGGGGCAATTAATATGTTCTACCTTTGTGTTCCAATTTGTTTTTTCTTCTCTCTCTCCCCCCCACCCCCAGCTGCTCCTGATTCGGATGATGTCGCTCTCTACGTTGGCATTGTGATAGCCGTGATTGTGTGCTTGGCTATTTCGGTAACTGTTGCATTATTCATCTACCGGAAGAACCATCGAGATTTCGAGTCAGATATTATAGATTCCTCAGCACTAAATGGTGGATTTCAGCCTGTAAATATCAAAGCTGCAAGACAAGGTTTGTTTCCAGTCACTATTAACAAAATTTAAACAAAAGCTGCAAGACAGGGTTCGTTTGTTTGTTTCCAGTCAACATTAACAAAATTTAGAGATATGCCATAAACCAGATTTCTCCAGCTAAATACCCTGTAGATAAATTTATCTAGAAAACTTAATCTATAAGAACTAACGTCATTGCTCCTCTTCTTCATCCTCCTATTGCCTTTCCTTGCCTCTTAGTAAAGGTAAAGGTTCCCCTCGCACATATGTGCTAGTCATTTCCGGCTCTAGAGGCGGTGCTCACCTCCGTTTCAAAGCCCAAGAGTCAGCGCTGTCCAAAGACGTCTCTGTGGTCATGTGGCCAGCATGACTAAATGTCAAAGGCGCACAGACCGCTGTTACCTTCCCACCAAAGGTGGTCCCTATTTTTCTACTTGCATTTTTTATGTGCTTTCAAACTGCTAGGTTGGCAGAAGCTGGGACAAGTAACGGGAACTCACTCCATTACGCGGCACTAGGGATTAGAATCGCCAAACTGCTGACCTTTCTGATCGACAAGCTCAACAACTTAGCCACTGAGCCACCGCGTCCCTAGCAAATTATGATAGGCTTTATTAATTTACCAGAAGCAATTACATAAAACTAGGAATTATCAGTCTTCTAGGTAGGCACACTGTTAATCAAAAACAAGGGTTTAAAACTGTCTTCTTTATTGGAACACATTTACTGGCATCTGTGCCATTTCTAAAAACTAGTATAGATGCTTACAATGTTCATTAGAGACCCCTAGGAAATATATATTTGAGAAAATGCCTACTCTCTCACCAATCCATCTGTAAGGTCTAAATTACTACAGCAAACCGTTGTATGATATACAATTTTTTCAATTATTCAGAAGGCCTTCTCTGTCTCCAGTGTGGCTTCGTTAGACGTAACAAGTAGCAGAAGGATGAATAAGGAGTTTAGGTGATGATGTTAAGGCACGAGAAGGCAAGGGGAAAGACCGTAGCTCAAAAGCATATTGTATTATAAATATAAAGCATGGCGTTTATATATTTATTTTTCATGTTTCCAGACCATTCATCTCATTCAATATACTCAATATATGAAAGACTATAATTTAATAGCATATGAGTCCCTTTTCTTGGCTTTACCATTAGTTGATTAATTATCTCAGCTGCTATGTGTATTTATTTTTTTTGGATGTTTTATTGTTCTATACTTTTATAATTGTGAGCTGCTCAGTCACTTGGTTGAGTTAGATGGCTACAGAAAATGAATGAATGAATGAATGAATGAATCAATCAACAAATGAATGAATGAATGAATGAATCAATCAATCAATCAATCAATCAATACCCTCAGTTCAATTCCTAGCATTTACAGGAAGATCTAACTCTTGTGTTCCTATTCTGATACACAAAATAACTGTCTTAAATTATAGGATTCTGATTAGATCTTCAGGATTCCTCCTAGTCCTAAAAACAGACAATGGCATCATGACTCAGGATTGGGGTAGGCTTTGTTGTAACAAAGGCTAATTGAACATTTATTGGAGATGTTTTAATTTGTATTCCTGCACTGATCAGCAGATCAGAGTCTGTGAATTCAATGTTTCTTCCAATGCAACCAGTCTCATTTGAATTTAAGGGATTAACAAGTAACTAATATTTTGAATGCCTGTGCTATAAAGTTGAGCCGCAGGCAATTCTGTATCTGAAAGTTCACCTCACTTCGTACAGTTGGGCTCACTTCTGTGATTTCCTTACTGAAAATAAAAGATCACTTTTAGGCCACAGTATTTGGGAGTCTTTTAGTAAATTTGAAAACAGGTTAATGAAGTTAGTTGCTGGTCGGGTTTATAAAGTAACTCCGCATTATTGATCTAATTCTGTTTGAGGTTCTGTTGTTACTAGTGTTATTATTAGCATGAAGTATTCAGTGCTATTCATATTTCCTTTCCCATATTTAGGATGAGAGGAGAAGGAATTCCTCCCAAATAAACCTATTCTGGATAACAGGCTTTCTGTAAAATCTTGCAGTGGAATTTCTTTCTTGCTTACCTCTGATTTCATCAGCTCCCTCCTGACCACACTGAAATAGGTAAATCTATCAGAGTAGTCAAATAACCTTATTGATTGTTATACTGAAGGACAATGCATGAAATCATCTTTACTACCATCTTAATGAATTATGAGCTTCAACAAATGAACTAATTCCATAGGAGGAAACAAAGACCCTTAAATACCGTATTTTTTTGAGTATAAGATGCACCTTTTTCCTCCCTAAAGGAGGCTGAAAATTTGGGTGCGTCTTATACTCCGAATCAAGCTTTTTCGAAGCTTTTTCCCCCAGCTCTAATGAGGTATGAACAATCTTCCCGGCTTGCAGCATTTTTTAAATTCCTACTCCCTCCGAAATAGTTTTTTCCAGCCCTAAGTCTTGCAGGCTTGTTTTCATTCCTACTCCCTTCGAAGATTTTTTTTCAGCCCTAACCAGGGAATAAAATAATGTGCTGAAGCTAACCTGACTAAGGACCCTAACCAGATGAATACCTGGTAGGTAGATTTTTTCCCCCTATTTTCCTTCCCAAAAACTAAGGTGCATCTTATACTTCGAAAAATATGGTAATAAACACCCTCTATTTTACCTACCTCTGATGCTACATCAGAGGCCTTTGTAATGACTTTTTCACTCTAATGCTGCTCATGGACAATTAACATCACAACGGGGAACTAACTTTCCCCCCAAATATATGGCTAGAGAAATTGGGTGGAACATTTCTGCAAATTTCTCTAAGAGCAGAAGAAATTATCCAACCACATGACAAGGAAAGGACCTCAAAGGACCTACTGAGAAAGCCTTCCAAGAATAGTTCTCTTGGATGTCTTCTCTTGGGTTTTAATAGAAGTGTAGGAAACCAGGGAATCTGGAGACATCAATTATACAATGAAAGATGGAACAATCATACAGGTACTTTTGGTGTCATATTGAAACGTGCAAAAACTTTATCCTATGTCCCTGAGAATGTTTCAGAAATGTTCTACTTGCCTGAAAATCATTCTTCAGCAAATTGTCTTTCATCCAAATGAATGAGAACTAGAAATGAAAAATGCAAATAGATTTTCTCTACTTAGCACTTATATGTGTAGATATATAATTTGTGTGTACACATGCATGCATGTGAACATACACACATACACACAAAGGCAGGGGAGCAACGAAGCATATATCTTCACTCATCATTCACTACATTAACTGAAAAATGAATCTCACACTTTTGTGTTTTTAAGGTAGAGAACCAGAGATGGGATACAGCAGGTTCTGACCAGTTCTGGAGAACTGATAGTGGAAATTTTGAGTAGTTCGGAGAACCCATAAATACCACCGCTGTCTGGCCCCGCCCCCATCTATTCTCTGCCTCCCGAGTCCCAGCTGATTGGGAGGAAATGGGGATTTTTCAGTATCCTTCCCCTGGAGTTGGGAGGGAATGGAGATTTTGCAGTATCCTTCCCTTGCCATGCCCACTAAGCAATGCCCACCAAGCCACACTCACCAAGCCACGCCCACAGAACCAGCTGTAAAAAAATTTGAATCCCACCACTGTCCAGGAGAACCAGGGGTGAAATCTAGCAGGTTCCGACAGGTTCCGGAGAACCGGTAGCGGTAATTTTGAATAGTTCGGAGAACCGGTAGCGGAAATTTTGAGTAGTTCAGAGAACTGGCAAATACCACCTCTGGCTGG
>JANHGD010005083.1:31249-41393 GCA_027560375.1 Imantodes cenchoa | reverse complement strand
AATTCCCAACCCCATCTGCCTTTGATTTCAGACAGGCTGGACTATAACTCTCATCCCATCTTCCCTGTCTCATTTAAGACAGGCTGGACTACCAATTCCCATTCTCATCTGTCTTCTCTGACTCATTTAAGACAGGCTGGACTACAACTCCCATCCCCATCTGTCTTCCCTGTCTCATTTAAGACAGGCTGGACTACAATTCCCATCCCCATCTGTCTTCTCTGTCTCATTTAAGACAGGCTGGACTACAGTTCCCATCCCTATCTGTCTTCCCTTTCTCATTTAAGACAGGCTGGACTACAATTCCTATCCCCATCTGTCTTCCCTGTCTCATTTAAGACAGGCTGGACTACAATTCCCATCCCCATCTGTCTTCCCTTTCTCATTTAAGACTAGGCTGGACTACAATTCCCATCCCCATAATTCTTCGTCTGATTTCAGACAGCCTGAACTGCAACTCCTGTCCCCGTCCAGCATCCCTGGCTGCCTTCACACAGACTGGACTACATCTCCCATCCCTATTGTTTGTGGTTTGGGGATATGTTGGACTTCAGTCCCCATCCAGCATCCCTGGCTGCTTCCGGATATCCTACGCTAAACGAATACTTTCATTTAGTTGTGCAGGGTTATAAGTTTTGTAATCTATAGGTAACATATTAAAATATCTGTGATGTCCTGAATTACAACTCCCATCATCCGTTTCCACCTCCCTGGTGATCTCTACGTGTGGATTACAACTCCCACTAGCCCAGTCTGTCCAGGTTGGAGATGGCTGCCAAGGCCCCATCATTCCAATAAAATTGGAAATCCAATAAAATCCCCCCCCAAAATTGAATTTTGTTGCTTCCATTCAGCTTTTAGAAGGAATTCCCAAGATTACCAGTAAAAAACTGTTGTGTATTAGGTTGTTGTAACCGCATAAAATTGGACAGTTGTTTGTTTTTGTGTAAACAATCTAATTATATCATTCCAGCCATTGAAAAAACAGTACTTCAAGTTACTGTGAGTTCTTGGTGAATAACAAATCTTGTTATCACTTGGTTGTAATACCAGGGCATAAAATATAATGTACTGTAATCTTAAATTTATTACTGGAAGATCTAAGTTACCTTTCAACTTTTTTTAAAAAAAATCTGCAAATACAGCTGAGAAACTTTCAGAAATCATGTACTGGACTATGCTTACTTATGTCAGTTTGTTTATAACAGATGCCTGGGTAGAGATGTCTCCCCAAAAAGGCTGCTGTTTTTTGGGTGCACATGTAGAAAGTTTGATTTGGTAAAAAGCAGCTTTCAAAGGAACAACAATTATTTATAAAACATGTGGTTTTAATACTGAAACCGCCCACTAAAACAAATCTTTCACATATTTGAATGGTTTTAGACCATGAAATCTACCAACCTTTAAAGTAATGCTGGCTTAGTTTTTGATGGAAGAGACCAGCATGGCTACTCCTCTGAAGTTGGGTGTCATATGGCTCCTATAATAGCTATTTTTAAAACAAAATTAAGGGCTTCCCTTGAATTCTGTCTGTTGAGCTAGTCAAGGCACAGCACATCTTTTAAAAAACACCCAACAACTACAAAACTTGTAAAATTTCCTTTAGATTCCAGCAAAGCCAGTTTTGGAAATCTAGAAAGCTCCAAGGTTTATCTAATCCAGATAAACCAAGAAAGCTTTGTCTTTGGGCTTTATCTGATCTAGATAAATCTAGATGTCCCTTCCTCACCTCCCCACGTTCCCTTCCTCCTTGGCAGAGGATTGTTGTGTTATTTACATTCCCTCCACCTTGAAGGAGTGTATCCTATATAAACTGGGGTTGGAGTACCCTCTTTTCAAACCAAAGTCTTTAATGACTCCTGTTACAAATGGAAGGAAAACTGTTTGCATCTCTGAATGCTTATCCTAGCGAAAACCTACTCTCTAGGGCGGTAAAGTTAACCCCACAATCTGTTATGCAATATGACTTTCTGCCTAAGCCATATTTTTTTCCTGACTGAGTTTCCAATAAGTGATGTAAAGCTACAGTCCAAGGTTAATGGCTTGTACAAGTGATTCTTGCATTCTCATCCCTCCCTACTACAATTCATTGATGAATCTTTGTTTTGTTGCGGGTCCCTCCCCCCCTTCGGAGTAGCATAGTATCAATGGTCCTATAGAAAAGGTTAAAAGTGAGGTTTAGTGACTGTTTTAAAATCCTCCAGGGAATTTCACCTTTGACAAAGTAGAACCTTGGTTTCTGAATTCCTAATATTCTAATTCACTTAGGGTAGTAATGCCGCTTTTAGCGTGATGG
The DNA here is from genome assembly GCA_027560375.1 of Imantodes cenchoa. NCBI lineage: Eukaryota > Metazoa > Chordata > Lepidosauria > Squamata > Dipsadidae > Imantodes > Imantodes cenchoa. The sequence continues at coordinate 39,097 of JANHGD010005083.1, read as the reverse complement.
AAGTTGTTGCGTGTATTGGCTACACTTGTACGGCTTCTGGCAAAAAAACCTTGGTTTTCATTGATTTGTAGATAGATGTTCCAGCTGTTTAGTTTAATAGTATTTGTAGCTTCATGGAAACTCGTTTTATTACCACAAAATGGTACAGAATTTAGATAATGGTTCCTGTAATGCTGTTACGCTTGGGGACCCCGGCTATTTAAAGCTAAAACTGACAGGTGGATTCTTTGCCTGGTTGTTATCTCATTGTTTTGGAAGATCAAAGCATTTCTATTGGCATTTTAGTGAAAAAATGGATAGCCAAAGGGACTGAAATGGCATTGTTGTTAGCACAATTCCCTAGTGTAAAGCAAGAGAGAGTCTGAAGGCTTTGGTTTGAAAAGAGTGTGTGGCATATTGTAAGAGCTTGCTCCTCCCATTTTTTTTTTTTTTTGCTTTACACGAGCTTTGTAAGTTTACAAGATCCCAATTCCCAAATCAAACCCTGCTGGGAATGATACAAAACTCATTAATGATTATTTTCGACGAAACCTTAAAATGAATTTTCTTTAAACATTCAGAACAAAAACGTACTGTTGGTAACGCCATGGCATATGTCTTCTATGAGGTTATGTGGCAGTATTTTGTTACTTCCTGGAATCAAATTAAAATGTAAATTAAACATTGATTCAGCTTCATGGTCATCAGTCAAAACAATAGCACATATCAGCCAATGCTCTTTCACAGTTTCCGATAGGGCAATTTAGCTGAAAACTGTAAAAATGGTAGGAGCAAGCTATGGATATGCTCATGATCTTTTATTATTTTACATTTGTAAATTAAGGAGGTTTGATAGATTTAGTCACTATAGAAAACTGGCTTTAAATTAATGATTGATAATCTTTCAGGGAGGTTGTTTTGTTTTTTTTACCTTGCTCTCTCTGGAATTGTTTGTTTTTGAGGAAGCAATAATGGCATTGAGACGATTACATCTTAGAAGATAGTTGCCTTTCTATTCGCAAGTCTGGTTTTTCTTTTTAAATAAAGTCTTCTACATTACATTAGTTTTCATCTAACGAGCCTTTTAACTAAACCTCATATTCCATGTTCCTCTCAGAATGGTGGAATTGATTCGGTTGCTCCCTTCTGCTCATATTTTCCTAGCTGCAAAGAAAATAGTTTTAACTCTCAGCCTAATCCTGTTTTAATTACCGGCCTTGCACAGATTATACAAAAAAAAAAAATTAGCCCAAAGAAATATTTAAGCGGCTTACAAACACAGACAATTACCCCCCAAAAAGTGACCATTTGGATGAAATAAGCACCCAATATAAAACGATGGATATCTAGTTCAGGGTATTGGAGAGCGTTTCCTGCAAAAAACCTCCTTAAATTGCACCAATGTTGCTGTTCCTATGTATGTGTCTCTCTCTACCACATAACCCAGGACTTCTTTCCTCAGCCGCATAGCTAGGGGCCGAGCCTAGCCATGATTTTACCTCCAATGGATCCAGGTTTCTTTGATGAAGATTTCTCCTGAGAATGCAAGACTAGCAGAGAGAAGCGAGGAATTGCCCACCGTTTGGTTCTTACGGATAGGTATTTATGTACTTGGGTTTGTGTAAATGTAAGTAATTTGCCTTTGCAGGAAAAAACTAAAATTCCCTCTCTTACATAGCCGTTACATATGTTGGCCAGGGTCATTAAATGGTTGAACCACAAACGGTAAGGACGCATAGCAGCTGGTTCCTCTTGGTAGCCGGTTAGATAGTCCGCGTTTAATTGTAATCAATAACTCCCCAAAGGGGCTTGGTTTTTGCGCTTGTTAAAGGAAGTGGGTCAGGAGTGTTCAGTCAGATTAATGGGTCCCTCATTTAATTCAGTAGATGGTTTTTTCCGTTATAGGTGGTAAGTATTGGTAGATTTGGCAGGAAGCCGAGCCCAAAGTCCCTTGGTTGATCCTCCCCTTCCTGTTTGCAGATACGATGGGCGTGGCCACTTGCACGACCTTTCCGAATACGACGCCGAATATTCCACCTGGAACAGAGATTACCAATTGTCCGAAGAGGAAGCTCGAATCGAAGCTCTCTGTGACGAAGAGAGGTATTTAGCCTTGCGTACAGACTTGCTTGAGGAAGAGGCAAGGCAAGGTATAAAAATCTAGGACAATTTCCTGAGAATAGCACCGCGTTGAATTGAAAAAAATATATGCTTTTTTTTTTCTCCTTTGAAAAAAAAAGTCTTTTAAATTTGAAAAAAATGGTTGTTTCCCACTCGTTCTGATATTATACTCACTCTTTCTGATATTATTTTGACAGTAACCCAGTGGATTCGAAAAAACGAGCGTCTTTGCGTATCTGAGGACCTCAGCATAGTTTATTTGTAGAGCCACCCCGAATTGCTGCCCACGTTTTGAGGGCAGGCTGCGCATTGAGCACACACTCTTTTAACTCTTCTTCTTTAACAGTATCGTATCATCATCGAAAAGTTCATGCCTCTCTTTTTTTTTTTTTCCTTCTTCTGTGTTTTGAGTAGAAATGACATTCATGCTTATCTCAGCAGGAGAAGTTTTAAAAAATATAAACCAAGATCGTCCTTCCCACCCCCCAAAAAAGAAGAAGATACAAAGCTCATACCTTTTTGTGTGTGTGTGTGTGTATGGGCGGAAATATCAGTGTTCATACATGACCCATGTGGTCGGTTTGCTGTAACATTTGTGTTTTAATGCTAGGGCGATTTACATGTTCTTTTTTTTAAAAAGTTAGCTGTATTTCAATGTTGCCCCCCGCTCCCTTTTTTTAATTGCGTATTGCTTTTTTCTTCAAGAGGAAGAATATAAGAGGCTGAGCGAAGCTTTGGCCGAGGATGGATCCTATAATGCAGTGGGATTTACCTACAGTAGTGATTATTACGATCCCTCAGAACCCACTGAGGAAGAAGAACAGCCGTTCAAGGCCAAAGGTAAGGGAAATTCTGTGAAAAAATTGCTTTGTTTATATATATTGGGGGGGGGGGGTCTAATTGGGCTAGTATTTTGTAGTTCTGTTGATGAAAGGCATTGAATTCCTCAGGTTGGGGACACCTGCACACAAAACAAATGTCTCTTCAGCTTTCATGGCTAAGGCAGAACTAGAACTCACTGTCTCCTAGTGATTGGCCCAAAGTCACCCAGCCTGCTTTCATGCCCAAGGCAGAAGTAGAACTCACCATCTCCTGGTAATTGGCCCAAAGTCACCCAGCCTGCTTTCATGGCCAAGGCAGAACTAGAACTCACCATCTCCTGGTGATTGGCCCAAAGTCACCCAGCCTGCTTTCATGCCCAAGGCAGAACTAGAACTCAGCGTCTCCTTGAAATTGACCCAAAGTCACCCAGCCACCTTTTATGCCTAAAGTAGAACCAAAACTTGTGATTTCCAGGTTTCTAACTTAGTGCCTTAACTACTAGACCTCACTGGCTTTTAAGCATAAAACGTAGTACTTTTTAGAGGCTGAAAGAGCTTCTGTATATTGAGTAGCTTGCAACTGGCACGGAAGTGAGTAATACAAGCAAGTGTATTAGCTTACTCGATCCTTTTGAAACTAACAAAGAAAGTGAAACCTCCCTCATTCTGATCAGTTCTTTTTTGGATTCCTTGAAATATTCTTACTCGTTTGAAATACTTGGGTGTGCTTTCTTGAGACATTTAGGTTGCCTTATAGCAGCATTCCTCAATCATTCTGGGTTGGCGACCCAGGGCAGGGGCAAGAGGGAATGATTTTGTGCGACAGGCAGGTGCAGATATGGGCGTACACAATTTGATTTGGTGTGAGCTGTGGGGCTGCAAGTGCCCAGTGCCCACCACTCAGAGGGGCTGAGAGAGCCGGCGCCCACAACGCTTGCGGGAGTCAGGCTGCCTGCAATGAATGCAAGTGGGGCTATGAGCGCCAATACATGCCATTTGCATGAGTGAAGCTGTGTGCCAGCCTCCTACTCACACGGCTCAGTTGGTAGTGAGATGCAGCCCAGTTTGGGGACCTCTGCCTTATAGGATGTAGCCTGAATCGTGGCAAAATCAAATTTTCAATTCATTTTTGCTTACCTAGTAGCTGAGGTTGCTCATTGCTTTTCTGTGCGATATAATAGGCACAATGTGGTTGGTAAAAAAATAAAACGCACCACCAGTTGCTTATGCAGTCATACCGCAAGGAACATCCGAGACTGTCATGTTTGATTACAAGTGTCATCCTTTTTTGCTGCATTCTCAGTAAATTAAATTTTTAATGATGATCCATTTCCTCCGGCAGTTCGAATGGCCCAGATCCATCCAGCTTGAGTGTAGGGAGAACGGATAGAATAGTAGCTATTACATAGTTAATGTGTGGTGTTTGCCCGTTGCTCTTTGAGAAACTCAACATGCTTTCTGGAACTTGTAATGGTGAGGCTTACCGTAGTGTCAGATCACACGGGTTTTGCGATGCCACCGAAGAGAAACAGATGTTCTTGGGTTAGATCATTAAAACAACCTCCCTGTAGTCAGCTTAGCTGTCTATTAATGTCTCTGAAAACATGTTTGTTTTTTCCCCTCTCTCCCAGTGACAGTGGAAGTAGAAAAACAACATTGCAGGAAATGTTTATAAATTAATGGGGGGGAAATAAAGACAGTTGTTAAATCTGCTGTATGGTTTGTAGTCCCTGTAGACTTTGGGGTAAGAAAAAAGTCAGTACTGTATAGAATCATATTTCCTGTGCAACTGACATATTATGGTTACATTTGAGCCCATTTGTTTGCCGTAGGCATTAGTAGGAACTGTACAGCGCAATTGTTGAGAGCCATTAGTACTTGCTTTGTATGGGAGAAGTGAATTTGACCCACATATCCCCTGTGCACAAGCACACACCGCTTGTGTTGAATCTAAGGCTTCCCTTCCTCGTAATTGAATTACAATTCTGAAGTTGCTCTCCCAGATTAAATTTGGGGGTGGGGGGGGATGCCATTAATAATTAACCACTGGGAATTTGTAGAGAAGAATTTACAACTCCATTGATTCTGGGATAGATCAGAAGGTTGTATCTGCTTTGTCTGGTATTAAGCGAGGGCGGAATATCTCTCCTAGTTGTTAAGCAGATCCGTCTTAATCTTCTCCTATTCCTTTTGATGGTGTATCCACCCGCCCGCTCTGGAGAAACTGGGAGGAGATAGAAGTTGAGTTCTGATGTGGCTTTGCATATTTTCTTCTGAACCCAGTTCTTGCATGTGGTTGTTTAAAAATCCGAACACAAGAAGATAATTGAATTGAAGGTTAACGGAGTTCATCTAGTGATGGACTACTATATCAAGAGAATATAGCAGAAGACTTCCGGTTCCTCCTTGGGCGATATCGGAAGCCGGGACCGCGACCTCTGCGGCTGGCTCTGAACACTCCACACGTGAGGGTCTGAATTTGGGCATTAATCCCCTGCCCCTTAGAGCGGGGCCAAACGAAAGGGGACCACCAGGAGGGTAGAGGGGAGCTGCATCTCCCCTCCCTGAACCGGCAAGCCCCTAGCCGACAGAGCAGAGCTGCGGCAGCAAATATGGCTGCCACAAAGCTGAAGGAGAACCAGAATGAACAAGACTGAGCAAGAGGAAAAGTGAGTGATTTGTGATCTGGAATAAAAAGGACTGTCTGTTTTTCAAAAACAACACCAAAAATACAAGGGGAAGAAATAAGGAAGCTAAAGATTAGTGACGGGTCAAGCAGGCTAAAATTGTGAAATGTTTGGGAACTAGAAGGAAAACAAAAAGTTTTGGGGGGCTTTAAAAGAAGATGTGGTTTTGGAATGATACCCTATTTTAAAGAAAAAAAGCATTGGAAGTTCAATCTGCCTTATTATAAATTGATTATCATATATATTGGATTTATAATTATAAAATAATGAAACTGAGAGTGCAGAAAAATGAAGAGGAATTTCTGATTTGAAGCAGGAACACCATTTTAGAAAACAAAGGAGTTGAGGACTACTTGTATATCCATTTGTTTGGGTCACCACAACGTAAAAAAAAAGGTTGAGACTCTGAAAAGAGTGCAGAGAAGAGCAAGAAAGATAATTTAGGGGACTGGAGGCTAAAACATAATGAAGAACGGTTGCAGGAACTGGGCATGGCTAGTTTAATGAAAAGAAGGACCAGGGGAGACATGATAGCAGTCTTCCAATATTTGAAGGGCTGCCACAGAGAGGAGAGACTCAGCCTGTTCTCCAAAGCACATTAAGGCAGGGCAAGAAGCAACGGATGGAAACTAATCAAGGAGAGAAGAAATCTAGAACTAAGGAGGAATTTCCTGACAGTTAGAAAAATTAATCAGTGGAACAACTTGCCTCAAGACATTATGGGTGTTCCAACACTGGAAGCTTTTAAGAAGAGATTGGACAACCTTTTGGTAAAAGTTTTTCCTGCCTGAGAAGTGAGGTTGGACTAGAAGACCTTCCAACTCTATTCTGTTCTATAAAACAAGAATTAGGCCTACCCTAAGATTCCCCTATCCGAATTCTGTGCCGAATGGACCAATTTAGTCAGTGTGCTTGCAGCCAGTTTTCCAGGGTTTGGGATAACTTACGGATGGGAAAGAGAAAGCTGCCAACTTAAAAAAAATGCTGAACAGTTTTGGCCATTTTAAGTGGCTGAGCTGTAGCTACTGATTTGTAAAAACAAGCCACCCAGGTATCGCAGAAAAGACAATAATGAATGAAATGTCATTATCCCAGTCAGCTCCCTAGTTACTTCTGTGAATTAATCTAGCAAGGCGGTGCAGATTATCTCGAAAAACAGACGCTGGTTGCGTAAAATACATGCATCAAGGATTTCTCTCCTTGACAGTGAGAAAAGAAAAGTGTGCAGTCTGATCGTTGTAACCAAGATGGATTTCTCCCCGCCGCCTGTATCTTTCCAAAGCTCTTACCTTCTGAATCGCTGGTGTACACTCTTCAAAGATTCTTCTTTTAATTGGCTCTGGTTGTTCAAGCGATGTTTGCTGGTATGTTGCTCAGGTGGAACATCTGCAAACATCTGCGGCATCAACTTTGCCGAGACGCAATAAGGCTCGATCCCGCCATGCGTCTTGGTCTCCTAAGCGATAGTTACACCATCAGGTTAGCAAAAAACATGTTTGTGTTCCTTAGCAGAGGCAGGCTTAACCCAATAAACAGGTAATTTAAAAAAAAATGGAAATATGCAGATGGGGAAAAAAAAGAAAGAAAAAGAAATAGACTGCCAAGAAGGGAAGCTTTAATCCGATGTTTTGTTTGAGTTCAGTGTATACAAAAGAGGTTTTTGCATGATAGCATATCCTCTTCTAATTTATAGTGGCTGTAACCAAGGCAGAAAGCGTAGAAGAAAACGAAGAGCCCTTTATTGCCCCTTCGGGATTGAATGTACCTTCCGATGTGGAACTGGTGAGTATGTTTTTTTTTAATACAGATCAACACCGTGGAATATCTCCAGCATCTTCCTTTCTGTAATTTTGAATAATGCAACAAGTTAATCCGTCCGTTCGGAAATCCAAATTCTCAAAGCTTCCTGAATCTCTTATCTGCGGCTATTGCATTAATTGAGATCGGCAGATTTAGCTTGTATAAGTAGTCCTCGAATTACGACCACAATTGAGCCCAGCATTTCTGTTGCTAAGCGAAGGTATTTGTTATGCGAGTTTTGGGCCCTTTTTTACGACCTTTCTTGCCACCGTTGTTAAGTGAATCACTGCTCTTGTGAAGTTCGTCCCAACGGTTGGGAAGTGGCTGTGGTTTCTCCATTGATTTTGCTTGTCAGAAGGTCGCCAAAGAAGATCACACAACCCCGGGGACGCTGCAACTGTCATGAATATGAGTCAGTTGTCAAGCGTCTGAATTTTGAT
>JANHGD010005081.1:8775-26941 GCA_027560375.1 Imantodes cenchoa | reverse complement strand
AAGGAAGGAAGGAAGGAAGGAAGGAAGGAAGGAAGGAAGGAGGGAGGGTTCTGATAAAAAAACTGCTATACCACATGCACACAAAATCAGCGAGCATAAATAAAAGGCAAAGCTTGGAAAAGAAAAGCCATGGTTTGCATTTTGCACTGGATAGGTTCTGGTTGAATGAGATCTGGGATGTGTGCCAAATTAATAGGAGGGGGGGAAGTCCCTTTCTTCCTCTTCAATAGCCACAATGTTCATTATTAAGGAAAGCATATGAACTGCAGGATTTGATTTTAATAACAGCATCGTCTTCATTAATCTGTACTTTCCATTTAGCCTCATTATGGAGAAAATGCTGAGTTAATGCAGCACCTATTATTGTTGGATTTCCTGAGGGGGGGTGGCGGAAGGAGGGAAGTAGTATAAAAATAAAGAAACCCCCCTTGTTTTCCTTTTTTTTTTTCCTTTTGTCATGCATTCAAGGACTATCAGGTGCGTATGTCATATTTTTAAACAAGCAGGTTGTTTGTCAAAGACTGTTTTCGTACCTTGGGTCTCCTTAAAAGTGTGCTGCCTGCAAGCTGGGCGGGGGGGGGGGGGAGAGGATCAAAGGGAAACATTTGGGCTTTTGCTAAACATCCTATTTCTTTGCGGTATGTGTTTTGGCTGTTTGTCATGTCAAGCATCCGCTTGCCATCACCTGCAAGTGAGCTGATCTTTCCATGAGGCCTCAGTTCCTTCTAAATCAAGAGCCCGTGATAGCCGCTGCCTCTTTTTGTATCTGCCTGGCAAATAGTGGCCTTTTGTCCTGCACAAGTTCCTAAACAAACTTAATCTCTCTAACACAGTGACAGATGACATTTAGATGTCCTTGTTTCCCTTAAAATGAGTTTTATTGACAATTGGAGAACAAAAAGAGGGCCCCAAGAAAGACCAATGTTTTATAGGCCCCGCTAAACAACATCTTCGCTCTCAGTGCCATGGGTGCAGAAAAAGCCTGAAATTGACCCCCCCCCCACTTTCCCCATTTTCTCTTGCTTTGCAATATCACCATGACAACAGATATAGAAATCACTTAGTGACTCCCCGAAAGAAAACACAGTGACACAGTCCCCCTTGTATGGCGAATCAAACTAAAGCCTTCATTCAAATGGTTATTGAGCCAGGGCATTCATGTAGAGGATGGGGTGGATTTTACACAGGTAGCTACAACAGAAAGGCCAGCCTCCGCTTCAGCCACAGCATATGGTAAAGTCTCTCCTTAATTAATGCATCCTCAATAGATTTTCTCCATTTAAAATTTGTTTTCTTTTGACGGAAACATCATTAAGGTAAAGGCAACATTAATCAACAACTTACAACTTAAAGGACATCAAAGGAGGCTTTCTTTCCACCACCACCCCACCCCTCTTCTTCCATTCTCTCTTTCTCTGCCTTATGCAACAGAATAACAGAATTGTTAAGCAAACAACATATGATTGTTTTTCAGGCATCTTTGTCATCAGGCACGTCTGAAGAGGCCTCTACTGGCCAGACTCACGAGGTGCAGCAAAGCTCTTATAATTGATTTGGCCAGGAATGCAATCAGGATTGCAAATTTGTATTGCAAAACTCTTCACAGGGTGATTCCCTCTGTCTGCATCATTGGGGCAAAAATGTTTTATTTCATGCTTGCTCGCTTTAAAAAAAAAAAGAGGCTATTGTGTCCGTTAGGATTTTATTGTCAAAGTTCAGGAGAGAAACGGAACTAATTAAACTATTTGTCCGTTACTTCTATTGTAATTTTACATCATTAAAGTTAATAAAAAGAGTTAAATGTGTTAATGTTTGTATTGGTGGTGTGTGAGAAAGTGTATGTATCCTAGGACTCCTTTCAACTTAAAATTGTTGGATTTTATTTTATTGGCTGACATTTTATTTAGGTTAAGTCTCACCATTTTTTAAAAATCATAAATTTAACCCATGTAATCTAAGTTATTAAAACAAAAATGTCCTTTCTCAAAAAAAAAAAAAAAAAAGGCTCCCCAAAGGCTATTTTTCCAGGGGGGTGGTCGGGGAAGAAAGATCATTTCATAATTCTGTCTTATTTTCCCTATGCCAATACCTAATTGTAATATATTTACCCAGGTATGTAAAATAATATCTCTTTTTAACTGTTTAGCTTCCTTTAAAAAAAACACAGAATTTATATTTGATTTGATACTGTGTTGTTTTTTTTTAAAGTTCAAATGTAATAAAAAAAAGTATCTTGGATACTATGGAGTCAGCATAAATATAAGATACTTTCAGAATTGTTACTAGGTAACATTAATGTAATAACTGAGAAGAAATCATTTTATCATGTATGCTTTTTCAGCATTCTACAATACAGTGACATAGAGAGTTTTTATATAAATGTTACATGGAGAATGTATGTTGTATACAATACTGCCCAGAAAACGTTGAAGAAACATTCCTGAAAAACTGCATACAAAATTGATAGATAGATATTAAAACAAACAGAAAAGGATAAAATAAATCACAATTATTAAGTGCTACAATCTAACTTTCTCAAATCAATCTCCAACTGTCATTTCCTTTCAAAGAATTATGAAAAGATTGAGTAATATCTGACTGTTTGAAGACTTTGTATTGTTATATAAGTTTGTCACTCCATTTTATCCTTGATTACCTTAATGATTCTCATCTTTTTAAAAGTGCATAGATATGCGGGGTGGGTGGAATGAGGTTAGGAGAGGAATAACTCTAGTTTACTATTCTAGTGCTGAAATACCCTTTAAAATTATGCACTGACTATACCGTATAAAACTGCTACTCGCAGTCGCAACAGTGACACCTACTGGGGAAAACAGGAAATAGTCTTTCTACTTCGCTTTTCTTTTTTTTAAAGTAGCAAAACAAGCCAGATATTTCCGAGTAGATTCTCCCCTGAAGCTATAAAGTAATAGAATAGGTTAAACCATCCACATGTAGAGTATTTGCCACTCCATACTAAAACAATTTTAATGTTAAGATAAGAGTGAAACATATAAAATATTATTTAATAAATCTCAAGTGGAAGCTATTGCTTTTAAAAATGGACATAAACTCTAATAGTGCCTATTGTAAACAAAAATATCAGAGAAAGTTCTGAATGAATAAAACAAGCATACATGTTTATTCATATCTATGTTGTATATAAGCAATGCCATATATCACATATCATTATCAACTTAGTTTGTACTTTAATTATTATGTTTTGAATAATTTGATGAGTGAATTAAGGAATTAGATTACATTAGTTCATGATTAATAATTTTAGTCCAAATAAAGAAAGGTGAAGAGGTCACTTTCAGTATGTTTTTAGAGTTTCCATAAATAGTTTAGAAATTCATGATTGTACGATGATCATTTGTATTAACAAAGAAAAAGTCTAAACAGGAAAAGAAAAGGAGCATCTGTACTCCCAAAGTATTGTGGGATTTTTTTTTAATAAAAATAAACATAAAAATTAAAAACAAAGAAATTGAAACAAGAAATTGAAACAATTTCTTATCTTCAGAGCTCCAGGATCGTACAATATTCATTTTAGTTGAATTTTGACAGTTATTGAAGATTGATATTTTAGCATCAAATTAGCCTTTCCTTTCTTTTTGTAGTTTTCTGTAGAAAGTGGAATATTTGAAATATTTTGGCAACAAAAGCGAGAGAGATTTTCTTTCCCAAACATGAAGTTAAGTGATAAATAATATATGGCAAATATATTATTAAAATTTCCACAATATAAAAATATTATATTTTGTAGAACAATAGTTAGGTGAGAAAAGGGAAAGATAATATGCACAATTATACATGTGTTTGAATTTAACCATAATCGCACTGACTTTTAACAGAGAAAGGTAATAATTTAAAATCCTTTTTACATATTATATAGTACATATCAACTGCCAATCTGTATTTAAATTCTTAGGAAATGATTTGCACAATATTAAAACACAATGTTATTAATATTAAAAGAATCTTACAAGTGACCACAGACATATCGGTAAGACTAGAAATTCTGCACAGAGTCCCATGGGAAATTGTTCTGAAATAAGAAAATACTGATGATGATGTGGACTATATTTCTAATATATTAGCACCTATGTTACTTGCTATTGTCTTAAAAAACATGAATTACAAAATGAAACTTCCAATCACAAAAAATCTATCATTATTGTTTGAGGTATTTGAAAGCATGCAAGATATATTTTATCACTGGAAATTATATAAATTACATTGGCCCTAGAAAATAAAACTCTGTGAAGAACATGGGGGAAAAAATAATGACATTGAAAACAATGGAGAAAGAGGGAAAGAATTTACTACATTTTCATTTCATTTCATTTTGTTTTTTTAATGGAATATTTTTAAATATTTAAAATTTTTAATTAAAAATTTTCAACTGTGAGAGAAATAAAATACAATCAAGATACAATTTAGTAAAATCAAACAAATGCTAAAACTCTTGCTGATAAATTGTGTGAACAGCTGATTGTCCCAGTGGGGAAAAATATCAGATTATACATTGAAATGTGCTAAAATAGGTTACTATTATGCTTAATTTTAAATTGTTATGCAATGGAAACAAAGTATTTTAGAGAATGAAAAACCTGAATTGTTATAAACTTAAGAAAAAAGTTTTTAACTCTATTATACTGATTCAGAAAAAAGCTTAACAAAGTTGTAAAATTGATTAATATTTTTTTGCGAGACGGAGTGTGACATTACCAGACTGTTCACTTTACATGCTCTGCATATCTTGGCAGATTGATAAATCTACTATGAGTTGTAGTTAGGCTTGAAATATGTGTGGTCATATATTTTGTATTCAGTGGCTCTGGTATTCACGAATCATTTCTGTTGACAATGGCAGGCAAAAGTGAGTTTAATACAGTTAATTGAGACAATTAGAAAAACAAAGGGGGTTTCAGATTAATACAATCCATAATATATTACAATTGTTAATACAATTATTATAACATAATATATATTTATTTAATCATAAACATAAAATATGATTAGCAGAGCCAGTGCTTATGAATAATATGGAACAGTTTTGAAAATCTCCTTAAAATACATGAAAAAAAATCAGTGTAATATTGATTTTGTAAGCCTGTCCTCCAGTGTCTTGTGTAATGTATAAAATTAGTCCCAAAAGCTAACACAAACTTAATTGCTGAGCTAATAAACCTGAGTCTAGACTTTCTATCAAAAAAGTAGTGTTTGTGGATTCTCTCCTATCATAAAATTAGTTAACAAAATGTTGTTCCCCTCCATTTCCCCTTCCTTTTTTTTTCTAAACAAAGGAATTTTTAGGTGCCGTTCAAACGGGTTAAAGATTCCTTCAGAATATCAAGAAAATGGAAACAATGAATAAGGTAGATCTCCAACTTTATTCATAGAATATTCCACATGTCCAAGAAGTGCTTATACATCAGAGTTCCAGAGACCTGTTGCCAATAAGGTGCCAGGAGAATTATCCCATACAGACAGATTAGGAGTGTGACTTAACTAAAATGCACCTGAACTAGACACATACATTTCCCCTTGCCCAAGTAAATTGATACAGTTAATTTTGATTTTTACATTTTAGTTGTAAGGTTCTTTCTTAATTCCTATTTCAAATTTTTCTATGGCACTTCCCATTAAAACAAACATCAAAGCAGTTTATATTTAAATTTAAAATTTCAGTTTACAACAATGGATTAAAAGTGTTAGTGAAAAACACGCAAGGTAAAATCAACCAGGAAAATATGGCAAGAGCAATGGAAAGCAAGAAGAATTCTGAAAAGTTAAAAATCATCGCATCATTAGTATATTGTGGAAACGCCTCAGAAAAGTAAAATGTTTCTGCCTAGCATCAGAGAGATAAGAACCATGTTTACAATAGTGGGCCATTTCAAAGGATATTGTAGAGGTGTTTCTTTTGGGGGGTTAGGGCTACTGCTGAAAAGGCCCACTCATCATATCTCACAGTATGAGAACACCCAAAGCAGATTCCCCAATTATGACCCACAGATGATCGTTCAGATACTATAGAAGTTGTCAGTTTATGTATATTCTTCACACGAATGTCCATAAGGCATTGAAAACATGAAGAAGTATCCATAGGAATGGTTTAAAAAACCCCATTTAAGATAAGCAACCACAACAGTGCAAGCAAAGCTTTTTCCATTTTTCATACGCAATGTGTGCAGAGCTTCAATTGCACTATTGTGAGTGCCATTTTTTAAACCATGCCTTGCAGCACTTCTGAAGATTGTACAAGACTTGCATTTATTAACAATGCATGGGACAGTTATATTAAATTCATATTAGTGTCACTAAGGTTCTTATGCTATCCTTTTCTCAAACAGTTTTACAATTAAAAAGAAAACATGCTGGACAATGTTTTGACAGACAATGATAGTCTGTTTCTTCACAACTTTTTTGTGTACAATCTTCCTTAATCATCAGTCAGTCCAGTTTAAAATCTGTAGTAAGTGTCTTTTACATACCTACTCTGTACTAGGTTGTTTTGAGAAATGTGGATATAGAATCCATAAAGAACATAACAGGATTTAACAGGATATAGAATAGATATAAAATAATGAACAGATAAACAAGCTCAACTTTTCATGTGGTTTACTGGGAAAAAGAAACTGTTGCAACCATTCCAGTCTTCCAAATTACATGCATCCTTCTGTATTATAATAGACCTGCAAGGAGTAAAATCTGACATAAGAAACAGGATTTACTGTCATGGATTTATGATGCATGATATTAAAGAAATCTTTATGTCAGTAAAAACTAGCTTGAAGATTTCTAATATGAGAGACGGAAATTTTTTTAAAGCACTTAAGCCTGTTATTTGCTGATATTTAAAATGTTGTAATGCTTTCCCCCTTTTTTGGCTATTGATTAATGAAGTGCATTTAAGACATATTATTTGGTATATTAGATTATATTTATTTTGTATATAAACTATACCTATTATCTCATCAGCCCAGCAGTAATCAGTAATACTAAAAATGCATACATGTATCTGAATATGTGTGTGTATATGTATGTGTGTGTGAGTGTGTGTGTATTTTTTCTCTTTTAGTAAAGCTATGAGGGCAACAAATAGCTAGGATAATTAAATACCAATATAAAATGTATACAATGACAGCACAGAGGTTAAAATGGTATATATTCTATGTGTAGTTTTGTAAAGCTTTCCACTGGTATTACATATTAGAGCCGAATGTATTTTTGCAATAATCTGGCAACTGATGCCAAATTGGCATTTCATAAATAGGAGCCATAACTATTGTAGGAACAATAGTTTTCTTACCTGCCTTACCATAAGACGGTTGGTACATTCTCTGGCAACAACTCTGCATATTTAGAAGGAATTGTTTGAATTATGTTTAGAATGCTAGAAACTGGTACTCTCTTTTTGGACAATACAGAAATGTACCACAATATTGAAATATTATCATAGCCCAGTTAAGAGTTTTTTCTTTCCGGTGAAAATATCTTCCCTCTAATCACTATCTTCAGATGTTTGCTAGGGCTGGAATCAGGAGATGAATTCAGTGACTGAGTTCCCAATCTGTCTATAAAGACTTTTTTAAATGACTATAAATCTTTAGGGCAGAGATATTGTTGCTGACATTTCTTGGGGGAACAATATTTATTGATGTATGCATGTGGATTTACTAGTCATTTTACCAGAGGTAAATTGGAAGCGTCTTGTATGCAGAAATTTATAAACAATCTGTCTGTGTTATATTAAAGAGAAAAGAGAAAAAGCCTGCAGTTGTTTGCATCAGTTATCTGAACATGATTAGCCAACTGCAATCAAGACAATCTAGAAATGTCCTGCTCCATGATTGTGCGCACCCCTGTGATGAAGAATAATTGGAATATTACAAGAAAGTTAAATATGTACTTCTTAATGAAAACTTTTAAAAAGTGGAACCTGTAGAAAACGTTCCAGTGGCGATTATTTCTGATCTTTGTGTCTCATAGTCTTTCTAACCTTTGTTGTTGTTTTCATTCATTCAGTCAATATTCCAAGCTTTCTTATGCATTAATTTATTTTTGTCTATGGAGATTCTCAATCATTCAGGTTAGTGGTCCCCAACCTTTTGGAAATCAGGGACCAGTTCTGTGAATAAAGGTTTTTCTGCGGACCAGAGGGGGTGTGGTTTTGCATGCTGCCTGTATCCTGCAGATGGGGCTTTACTTGTTTGTGCAACCTGGTGCCGGTCCATGGACTGGAGGTGGGCATCCCTGATTCAGGTCATGGTTGTCCCAAAAATGCTTTTTCAAGAGGCAACTGGACTTTGTTTTTCCTTGAAGACGTTTCCAGGTCTCATCCAAGAAGTTTCTTCAGTTCTGACTGAATGGTGGAGGATGGAAGGATTTATATTCTCATAGTCATCCTTGCATAAATCCTTCCATTCTCCAGCATTCAGTCAGAACAGAAGAAATTCTTGGATGAGAAGCGAAACATCTTCAAGGAAAATCAAAGTCCAGTTGCCTTTTGAAAAAGCACCTTTGGGACATTCATTTGTTTTGGTTCTTCCTTTTCTTTCTTGTTTTAAACCTTTTTTAAAAAATTCTTTGCATGAAAGAGTGCTGACCTGAGTTTGCTTTTTTGTATGCTATAATTTGTGTACTATAATTTAGCAATGTAATGTAATAATGAAAGTTGTGTAATCAGCTTATAGAGTGATGAGACAAAATATCAAGAGAGCCTCCCATTAAACAACAAATGGAAAGTCATACACTTTGAGGAAATCCTCTGAACTCATGGGGACAAGTTACCCATGGCTAAATTGTTATATAATGTTTTAATAAGTGCACAATCAGGGAAAACTTTCTGATGTTATTTGCAGTACTTTTATTGTATTAATATGTACATAGCAGTGCATAAACCTTACAAGCAAAACAAAGAAAACAAAAACTGCTAGCTGGTCATGAATAGCAGAGAAACTAAATGTTTTGTTCATCAAGAACAGGAAGCAAAACAGAACCAAGGAAATTATGACCAACTACCGGTAGATACTACTGAAGTACAACGCCAAGTAAGCATCACTGGTGAAGAGAGGTGCTGAGACATATAGGAGGGCTATAAATTGGTTGGGATTCAAAGGTAAAAATCTTCTTTTAAGTACATGAGGGTCCTCGGGGAACACCTGTCTATAACTCCTTAGACCGGATAGATCTATTTACATAATGAAAAAGTAACTGAGGAGGGCTGCCACAAAATTCAGGAAAGGACACCATTACTTTAAGAAGCTAGAGTCAGCTGCTACGTGAATGCCCTGAAGGACTTTGCTACTTTCAAATCCAAAACACTTTGCTACCCTAATGTATACTATTTCAGCAATATCTAGAAAAATCAAGAATTTTTCTCCCCTGGATATCACTATGAGCAACAGAATAATTTTGTTTTTGCTAAATCAATATTAATTAACAGAAGATAATCAAAATTCCTCCCAATAATTATAACAATATTTCCTAGCAGAAATATTTTCACTTTGAAAAACCCATGAGAAGATCCTGTGTACGATCCAAAAGGCTGCTTCAATGGAAGGTTGTTTTTTTTTAAGAAAGTTTCTTTCTGCTCAGGAAAGCTATTTCAAAAACATTTTTGAGCTGAGAACTTTTTTTCCTGAATCCATCATTTAGACCAGAGTAAGATAGTAGTTTCTCATATTTATGTATTTTAAAGAAATGTAAAATAAGCATTGATCATAATTCTATGCATAACAAAGATTTAGTGACTGGCAAGCTTCAATGTCTTCCCAAAAAAGTAAACATGCTTTTTTTTAATCAAACAGTTCTTATTTTTCATTTGTATGAATCATTTTATACCACTGAGGAATAAGGACCTTCTAGTAATTTAAGCAATACTGATACGTATCTGTGGTCAGTATAATGGTCATAGCTAAGAGTATAACTGAAAAGAAAATATGCAACAGAGGCTAACCAATAACATAAGAGAACCTGCATAGTGAACCTCCTGGATAATAAACCAGGCAGTTGAGATCTGGAACTACATACTGTTTTTCTTTCATTTATTAAAAAAAAAATCTCACTAACAGAAGTGACTTTGATTTCACTGATGGGTTTCAGTGTTGGAAAGGGAATTTCATAATGATTATTATTTCTGATCCTACATCAACAAATTCATTCCAAATGGACTTTAAATATATAGTTGAATGTATGCCAATGACAACAGGGATGGAAACATGTTCCAGTTCTTTTGCTTTATGTAAGATGGAGTCAGAATATAAAGATAGCACATTTCTAAATCCCACACGCTTTTGTTCTTTGGACAGCAGTTAACTAATTTATAGAAGATTATGTGTCAAAGAAAAGAAAAAGTCTTTAGCAATTTTTAAAGGAAAATTATTTTCAGAAGCAACATGAATCATTAATTTCATGTGGTTTAATTTTCAGTTCACTATACTGATGATAATGTTTAGTTTAGCTGGATGAATACAGACACACTCATACATACATACACACACACACACACACACACACACACTTTAACTGCAAATCCCAAATGATAACATGGAGGGCTTGGTGTTCCACGATACTGTAAAGCAGACATACAAATGAGCTGAAAACACGAAGAATCAAATAAATCAATGGAAAGTTTATAGGAAAGTTGTAATATTACAGTTTCAGAACATCATTTTATTTTTCAGAAGGTGTTGTGATATCATTTCAATATGTAGTATTTGCCCTTTAAAAAAAAACCACTGATGATTTGGATTTATTTGCAATACTGATAAGACATTAACTGTTTAACTTTTTGTTGCCTTACCTTTTGAAATTCAGGTTTCAAAAATCTGTATGCTAAACTTCAACTTGCTTTTATTATTTATTTATTTATTTATTTATTTATTTATTTAATTTATGATTATTGATAACAATAAAGGGTTATTTAAAAATAAAATAAAATTGGAAGAGATACAAATGTTTACTAAATGTAAAATTGCAAGCCTTTATAAAGAATGAACTTCATAAACATATTCATATACATTAATAAGACTAATGGATTTTAATCTTCCAAGTGAATTTATCTATATAGAAAGATCAGTGTGCATCCTTTTGCCTTTAAAACAGGAAAGTGTACAGAAGTCTAATTAGCTGAAGACTCTATTCCCTAGGAGAATTGTCCAAAATATATTGGGATTTGCTTATAATGATGTTATATGATATTGTGGCTGCTATATCTGCATATGTAGAGAATTTAATATTGATTTACTGTACCTGCTTGCCAATCTTTGAGCACATAGATGGCCATTACAGCTGCTGGTGGTATCTATTTTGTCTTTTCATAATTGTCATTTCTGGCTCTACTTAAGATTAAAATATGAAAATTGTGTCACATGCCCCCAAACAACACATTAGCCAGGTTATCGGCAATTTCGTGGCACAGCTATCATGTTTAGTCTCATTCATTCTCATTTTATTTATGAAACCTGCATTCTATATTAGAAAATGTCTTTTTTTTTTTACTTAAATCACAATATTAAACAAAATCCATTTACAGCAAGCACTTGAACATGAATAATTATTTTACATCCAGTTTGTACATGTGCATGCCCAGCGCACATATGAATCTTATTCTAAAGGAAGAGTTTGTCATCTTCGAGGATACTGTGCTTGCTTTGTAGAACTCAGTATTTTCTTGTTTTGGGACAATCCCAAATTGATCTATTTTGAATTAACTCTCTTTAGGGAGGCCTATTCCCTGGTAAGTGCGACCAAGACTGATAGTGTGGCAATTGTGTGCAGCAGGTACTCTTCTGATATTTACATAAGGGATGAAATTATGTCCAGATACTTTGGATGTGTTCAGCAATTACTAAAGTAATGTGTCTAAAAGAAGCAGAACAATTTGATCTGAAATCATCTGGATGCATTAGGCAGATACTTCTGGCATATGCAGAAAAAAAGCAATGCATGTGTTTTTCCACTGTTCTAATGTTGTCTATTCATTTATTGCTACCAAAGAGTCTGTGAGGAAGCAAAGGTGGTTGGGGGGGGGGGGGAAGAGAGAGAGAAAGTCTCTGTCAGGGGTCAGTATTCTAGTTCTCTTTTGACAAAGCTATTCATGAACAAGTTACAGCTGAGAAAACAAATAATAAATATTACATGAGAAAATTATCCTTAACATCATCTTCTTTATCTATCCATATTTTCCAACATGCACATCTTCCCCTCCTCATAATTGCAGTGAAATTAATTTTTAAAAAGGACATTTTTATGCTGGAGTGAATAGTAAAATGTTCACAATAACACTGTGTTGTTCTTCAGCTGCTTATAAACCATATTTGAGTAAGTTATGAATTCTTTACCATTTAGTAATGCTGTTCATGAATCATTGCATCCTAGTCACATGGACCCAAAGAACATGTTTTCTTTATTAAAGTTGAGGGTGGTATTTATTGTTGTTGTTGTTTTGCCATCTAGCTAAAAAGACCTCTCTCTCTCTCTCTCTCTCTCTCTCTCTCTCTCTCTCTCTCTTTTTATACAACAGGATTTTTGACAGGGTTGACTTCAGACAGCTTTCCAGCTGGGGTCGGGGGCCTGGGTGAACCTTCAAAATTTTCCCATTTGAGCCTCATCAAAGTGAAGGAAATTCAAGGATCACTAACGTCTCAGATGGTAGCACTTGCCCTAACAACCAAAGTTCAGGAATTCTTTGGAGCAGGCTGAGGTCATTTTTTCTCCTAATGCTTTTCTCTATTAATCAGAGCTCATAGCTCAGATTGGTCTTCAACTTCCTCCCAATCCTTGCTAAGCCTGTCATTTCTAGCTATTATTTACTTTAATGGACTTTGGCTGATCCCTTATGAAGCTTTGGATCTGAGAATAATACGGCTGGAGAGGAACGGGCACAGGCCTGGGTGTGGGTTTGCCTGCAGATTAAGCATGGCAGATGGGCTTTATCGCAGCTTCCTCTGTGCGGAGTGTTGATTGAGAGGGTATAATGAGAGAGGTGGTGTCAACACAATAGCTGCAGCCACTGCATTGCACCTTGTGTCTAAACAAATTCTCCCCCTCCCCAAATCTTAGGGTTGTGAAATTTCAGGAAGTCAGAGCACAAGAACAAGCACAAAAACAACTGTAAATAATCATGAATGTTAATCCAATGCTAATTGGTCCCTTCTTTCATTATAGATACATTTTGCTCAGGTTTTTTTAGGAAATTAATTATGTGGACAGTTATACATAATTGGACTTTTATAGTAGCTTGAATGTTAGTGCAACCAAGTAGCAAACTTAATTATTATTATCTCATTAATTTGCAGAACAAATGTTTCCAATAAAAGCATAATCTTGATGCAGTCTGCATGTTTTTGGTACATAGGGGATATATTCTTAAGTAGGGGAGATCAATTATCTATTATGTAGAGAATATTTTTTAAAAAAATGAATGACAAGAGAATTGCAACATATCCCATTAATTTCATTTTGTAAAAACAAGAAGCCAAGTGCATTTGTTTGCTAATAAATTCATTAAATATATTGGTTTGCTAGTCTTAAAAATACCTTTTTACACCATCTTCAATTTAAAGTTTTCACTTAATTCCTCCTTTTCACTGATGGATTAAAATCAAAACTATTGATTCTTTTATTCCTTCGGGCTGTCCCCATCTGTCTTATCTCTTTCATCACAGCACTCCTTGGTCTGAGAGAGAGAAGTGTTGGACAGATGAATGGGAGAAAATCAGGAGAAGATTCTAGGTCAAGTTTGTGTACAAGAGTTGAAATTTTTAGTGACAGTCCCTTCTCTCTGCCAAGCTGAAGTTTCCACACAGAGTTGCACAAGCTAGCCCAATTATCTTCCTCTTTTGAAAACCATTATCAAGTTTTTCAAAACTTCTTTCATTTCACTGTTGTCATTCAATGAAAAGGAAACTAACCACCATGTCAAGACAACTCAGCTGCCTAGCAACCAAGGGCCACATTTTAATTCTAACTTGCTTCTGGTCTTGACTAATGGAAAGTGACTATGTTAAGCCAGTCAGAAAGGTTGTTTGTCACATGTAAAATGCAAACAAAACATTGTTTTCTAAAGTATATCAGCTGTGATGGATGTAAAGATTTACAGTAACCTTATTAATTTTCTCTTGGGTTTTAGTGGAATAGATGTCATATACATTCATGCTTTATTAAATGCATTATAAGACCCAACAAAAATGATGCTTTTTCTCCCTGAAAACAAAACAAAAAACCCTAAAAGGAGGGAGGAGGGAGGTAGTCAAGGACCTATAAGTTGTATGGATTTATGAAATGTGCTGTTACTGTTTAATAAGTAATTTAATAATAAAAATAAAAGCCCAGTCACACAACAAGCAAACACATCAAAATAGATAAAACAGATTAAAATGACCAGCAAAGAAGAAAATAAAAAGCTATTTATTCAGTAAGTGGTGAATTTAGCACAAATTTTCTCACCTTTGGTTGATTGTACACTTCTGGGATTAAACTGTTGCAGAATACTATAACTACTACTATTGGTACTATGATTAGTATTGAATGAAGTAATGTGTGAGATGCTAAAAATATCACCCTAAAATAGTTAATAATTCCTTTCAAAATCTAGTACAGCCATTTTTTTAAAAAGGTGGTCAAAGCTATTGTAAAGTCAACTTGTTTTGACTTTATTTTAAAACAATAAAACATGGGTTGCTTTTAACAAAATTAAATATAGGGGTGTACTTTCCATCCAAATCTAGACAGTAAAGAAAATCTCTCTCTGTTTGTCTCTCTCTCCCTCCGTCTCCATCCCTCCCTCCCTTCTTCCCTCTCTCCTCTCCTCTCCTCTCCTCTCCTCTCTCTGTGTATGTAGTAAAACTTTTATTTATCAAAAATAGAGCTGATAAAGGAATTTTGGGGGTTGAAATTCCATCTCATGTAGAGTATATCACGTTGAGAATAGTTTTATATAGCTATACTTTATCATCAAATGTCACCTGTTTTTGCATCATTATCCACTATTCCCATCACTTTCGCTCATTGTCTTAGAACACTGGATATGGTGTTTACATATCAATTACTTATAGATTTATTTATTGGTTCATTCATTAATTCATTTTGTTCCAAACATTCTGCATTTTTCCAATGGCTATTCCAATCTGGCTCTATGAACTACATAAGAAAAATACATATCTAAATCAAAAGACAGAAACTCTTACAGGCTGTCTTCACTTAAATCTACAGCTAACAGGGTGAGCTTTAAATTCTATTGAAAGACTATTCAATAAAATTCTACGACTGAAAAGTCTTATTTGTAGTGTGGCCACTTCTGGCCACACTAGCTTAAAAAGAGCAATACATTGTGCAAACACAGTAAATAAATTTACCAGGATTTGAATAAAAATGTACACATGCAAAATTATAGGCACAGATGAATACTCAAATAAAAGTACCATGCATCTCACCTTAGTGAGATAACTATCTTATGTCCAAAGTAGATGCTCAAGTTATATTTATGAGCAACTTCAAGATATTTTATGTTTTCCTTATGGTTCTTTAGTATGGACTGAACTTAAATCTCCAACAGTAAATGCCTTATTATAGAGTACTGCCTCTCTTAAAGACAAATGGTCACCCTCTGGCTATTATTCATCTTCTAATCTGTGATCATTTGTTCATTCATAGCAAGCACCCTGATGAAGATCTTGGAGATAAAAAAAATGGGAAGTGTAAAATAGAATAGAAATACAAAATTTGCAGACATTTTGATGCCGCAGACTCTCACACAAATGTTAAAAGAAAAAATAAATAAAATAGAAATATGGAGAAATATTGAAAATTATTCAGTGTCAATATTGCAGCATTAAAGAGATAAAGGCGCTGTTGTGGTTTGTTCATAAATTCAAAAGTACAGCTCATTGGATCAATAATTATGATAGCATTGATTAAAATTTGCAATTTTTTGTTACAAATGGAGCAGTACACTGTTGAAATCTATAGAATGAAACCATTTTTGCCTGTTTAGGAAAAGGAAACACACAAAAACATTGAAAACTAAGAGACAACCATAATTTTAGTGAGTCAAAAAGTTATATATATTGGACTTTGGAGAAAGCATTAATGTAAAGGGGCAACGAAGATGGAAGAAGCTTCAAATACATATTGTATCACATAAAACATGATCTAATTGGTCCTATTTATGAATGCAAAATTCTAATAGTAGTTACTATTACTAATATTTTTTACTTATTACTAATATTTATTACCTACTTACTTACTTACTATTTATTTGCATGGATTTATGAAAAATAAAGTTTACCAGTATTGAGATAAATTTCTCTACGCTTTCATAAATTAATTTATTTTACTTCTTTTGTTCTGAGTACTTTCAGATATATATCAGTCTATTTTAAAAGAAAGCAAAACAATTTCATAAGCTATTTTTTTTAACTTCTCCATGGGAGGTAAGAAATTCAGCAACAATAAGAAAACATAAAACAAATGGGAGAGGAGTTACCTAGATTTTTGATTCCCAGACCTTCATTCAATAGGCATAATACGCAAATATAATGAATCTTGGTTTCTGAGATATATGAGAATTTCTAGTAAACTAGAAATGTTGGTTTCAGTTATGAAATACAGAACTTTTATTTTTTATTTCACAGTATGTTTCTTAATTGAATTTATATATTATTTATTATATCCTTGTGACAGCCTCTTGTTTGCAGTTTGTATGATATTTGTACTCAACTATGTAAACTTTAGTGTAATTCTAAATGACAAATGATTCCTGGAAGAACTGTTCTGGAACTGTTTTTTCCATTGAAAATTTCATAGGATTATGGGTATAGAAGGTTTTCCCTAACATATCTAAATCTGCCATAACAAAATGATGTAGTTTGTGCAATTATTATGTCTATGTTCTAGATCGGGATAAAGCTCAGATTCTGGGGCACACTAAGGTATTGAAGACAAATTGCTATTGCATAATTAGATGATGCTAATTTGCCCTGTCTCAATTCATAATCATTTGCAAACCTCTAGCCTCCAATTATTGTCTTTATCTGTATTTCGCATATCAGCATAGTGCGAAATACGGACATATTTTCTTGCCTGTGTAAACACCATGGTGAAAAAAGGAGATGAAGAAGAACTGAATTCAGTGATTTGGGAATTTGTTTCCTATTGAGAGCAATTACTGATAACTTCAGTCAGAGAGGCACTTATAATCAAAGCATCGCCAAAGCATCACCAGTCACTCACAGCAATCTGAACAGGAGATGAGAAGTAGGGAATCAGAGAAAGGAGATCAGACCAGGAGAGATTCTTGTCATATTATGGGTATTGTGATCTACAGGAACACAGAACATAGAATAATAGATTTGGAAGGAACCTTGGAGGTTTTCTAGTCCAACCATCTGTCCATGGCAGGAGATCCTATACCCGTGATGGCGAACCTATGGCACGTGTGCCACAGGTGGCATGTAGAGCCATATCTGAGGGTACACAAGGCATTGCCCTCCCTATGTCAGCTCCAGTGCACATGTGCATGCTGGCCAACTGATTTTCGGTGTTCCAGAGGGTGAGGGAGGCCATTTTCACCTTCCCCAGGCTTCAGAAAAGTCTCCAGAGCCTGTGGATGACGAAAAACAGACCCAACGGGCTTACTTATCAGAAACAAACTTCCAGTTGGGTCGTTGGGTATTTTTCACCCTCCCTAAGCTTCAGGAGGCTTTCCTGAAGCCTGGCAAGGGCAAAAAAGGGGCCAACAGGCCTATGGGAAGTCCGGAGGCTTCAGTGAGGTCTGTGCGTGCACATGGGGGTCAGCGTAGGAGGGTCGTGCATGCATGTGCAGGAAGGGAGGGCATTGCATTATGGGTGTGGGCATGCATATGCACCCTTTTGGCCCCCGAGCAAAAAAAAAATGTTTGCCATCACTGTCCTATACTATTCCAAGATTTTGTTAATGGGATGGATACACATAATCTTAGAAAGAATAACAGAATGACAAAACAGAATAATAGAATTGAAAGGCAAGGTCGTCCAATACAACTCACCTATCCCAGCAGGAGACTGTATGGTGATGATGTTCGTCCATTGTGTTCGAAGAGGACCTTGACATCTGGGGGGATGTCAAGACTTGTGCATGAATTGGATTAAAGTGAGGGAGAGGTGCGCATAG
>JANHGD010005076.1:10440-21511 GCA_027560375.1 Imantodes cenchoa | reverse complement strand
AATGCACTACCTGACTCTGTGGTTTCTTCCCCAAACCCCCAAAACTTTAACCTTAGACTGTCTACAGTTGACCTCACTCCATTCTAAGAGGTCTGTAAGGGGCGTGCCTATCATCCCTGTCCTACTGTCCTATTGCCTTTTTACTTGTATCTACTTTGCTAATGTTTATGCTTATACCAATACCTACTATCTTGTACGTGCTTGACAAATAAAATAAATAAATAATAAATAAAATAAATAAATGTTCAGAGAGCAGAAGTCGCCTAACTGTTTCCAATTTAACAAACCTAATAACCATCAGCATTACTGGCCTACCACTTTCAAAATGGTACTGCAGTGAGAAGTGAAATGGTACTGCAGTGAGAAGGTGGCTCAGAGAACATTGCTCAGCTAATAATCTGCATATCAAGGGCAAGAAAAGTGGAAGTGGGGAGAGTGCCACTGATGACCTAGCTGGAAATACCTTAAACATCTTAAAGCTAAAGCTAAAGACAACTAACACTTTTATGTAAGTATTTGTATACCTCTTTTATTGTTTTGTGTACTTCTTTTATTCTTATTTAATTTTATTAAATGGTTAAATTTGTATATCATGGTACAATATATCTTCTTTTTGTAGGCCATTATTATCAATGGTGCAAAGAAGCAACGTGGAAGACAACACTTTTATTGTTCTTATGTATTTGTGTACCTCTTATTGTTTTGTGTACTTAGTTTAATTTTATTTAAGTGTTAATTGCATGAAATAATTGGTGTATTTTCTTTTTATAGGTCAAAAAAGGGCAAAAAAGTGACATTGACTTGGCCACCAAACCCGGTCACCTAACCACCAAGACATGCCCAATGAGTCACCTTATCAGAAGCCATGCCTACCGAAAGCCATGCCCACAAAATAAGCCATGCCCATAGAACTGGTAGGGAAAATTTTCATATTTCATCACTGGTTTTAACTGCATTTTTATTAAACTACTTGAAACAAACCAGAAGACAGCATCAGGAGTCCACTCCCATTGGTCATCTTGTTTGCTATTTAAAACATACCCATCTATAATTGGACAAACAGGATAAACTATAATGTAACAGTTCCATATTAAATATACCATGCACATCAGTGAGAGCACAAGTGTTTTATCTGGAGAACTGTGTAAGCTATTCATATGAAATAATAAAACACATTTTCCTTCTTGTGGCTATATAAAAAGATTTGGGCAAAAATTATGATAGCAAAGAATTATTATTATTCATTGCCGCTGAATAGATCTTCAAATGTCTGCACAGCCCTTGCAGCACTGTGTGAACCCTTCAAAATCACAGCGAAAAGATTCGCCATCACTGCCTTAAGATCTTATTCTTCTACACCTCTCTAGGGTGAAGAGAATTCCAGACTGAATTAAATAGACAACCAGAAATGGTGCTTGAGACCACAAGGCCTTTGGTTTTAGATGACTTCAAACATTCATGCTTAAAGTTGCCTTGACAGCAGCTAAAGGTTTCATAGCTTCAGTGACCATCCATGAGTCAAATTATATGGTCAAATATTGGAAAGATCACTGCCAGAGGAGGGAAACCAATTAGAATGATCTTCTCTTATTTTAATTTCATGAGAGTTTGATTTACCAGCCTAAAAAGCCCTTTCAACTCAGTAATTTTATGAGGACTTCTATTCAATGTCTATTTCTGTTGCTGATTTTTAATAGTTTGTAACTCAGGCATAAAATGCAAATGGGAAGAACATACAAAATAACAAAGTTGAAAGGGAGGTCCTCTAGTCCAACCTCCTGTTTAAGCAGGAGATCCTATATCATTCCAGGCAAATGGCTATCCAGTTTCTTCTTTAAAACCTCCAGTGATGAAGCATCCAGAACTTCTGGAGGAAAGCCATTCCACTGATTGACATATCTTACATAAAAATATAAATACTATTTATATGCAGGGAGTTATTGAGATGTAATGAATTTAGGCTGTTTAGGCACAAAAAATCATTGTATTAGTCTAGATAAAAAGTAGTTACTAGAAGAGAAACAAATAAATTCTTACACTGCTCATTCTGCTATTACAGATTGAATTTCAGAAGTCTTTGTTACATGAGTGCTGGACAGATTCTCCTGATTCAAGATTCAAAACTGCTGCAGCTGCTACCTGGAACTTCTAAAAAGGAATGGAAGAGCCTTTGGCTTTTAATATAAGATTTCCATTTCTTTTAACTTTAACATGGAACAAGGGGGGGATGAGGTAGATAATATAGCATAAGATCTAATTCTATTTAAAAAAAATCTGGATTAGGCATGTTAAAAACTTCCTAAAATCAATGATCTGCTTTGTTATTAAAGCCCTCTGTGAGTTGAAAAAACAATAGCTGAAAGACAGCTTTTAAGCTAACTGTCCACCACAGCAATCCAAGACCTCAAGATAATCTCTCACATGTGAAGCAAATAAATACACTTGAGAGGCTTCTCAATTAGTGACATGAAGTTTACAGAATTTTTCTCAATTTAGTTAGTGATACCAACTTTAACTTTTTTCAAAACATGGAATTATCAATCTTTAATAGTTTCTGTCATTCCCCCTTTATCTTCTAGATGTTTTCATGAGCTTGTTTTCATATTTGTTGTTCTTCTTATGTATGGGACTATAAAAAAGTTTTGTTATATTAATGAAAAAACGTCTGCTCACAGAAGGAGAATTAAGCTTATAGAATATATTCCATGGATTCTACCTTCCCTGAGCATAAGCTGAAATTTTAAAAACCCTGCAACTAAATACATCCATTACCTTAATGCAATATCAATACTTCTAAATAGTAAAATATTATCAGCTTTCATACTAAACCCTTTTAAAAAGTAGGCTTTTTAACATGATAGAGAACCCAAATATTATAGATCTACTGTAATTAAAAAAGAGGAAGCATTTTCCAGAAGTCCATTTACATATTTAAAAATTGTTTACATCCTCAATGAAGTACCTTCTTCCACAGTAAAAATATAACATGATATAATATAGAAATTTATTAGAATTAAGCAAAGGAATGTATCTTACCTCTGTTTGTATATTTATAACTGATCCAACTCCATTTTCAGTGCTTATATTACTGGAACTATTGTTTGGAGAACTAGGGCCAGATCCAGGAGCACTACTGCATGCAGATTCTAAAATATGTTAAAAATGTTTATTAATATCCTTAACAAGTATTAAATATTTGGGAGGTCTATGGAAACTAGATCATATACTACCAGATCTCTATGTAGCTGCTGACTTTGTATAGATTAATAATCTGTTCTGAAACAGGCTGATTCTCAGTCCTGGACCTCTGCTCAAAGAACCAGTAGGCAGTCATGGTAAGAAGTTCAACTTCATGTTGTGCACCAGTTATGTTCCTTCCTGAATACGGAGGCCATTCGTGTTCTAGTCATCTCTCATTTGGATTATAGGAAGTTGTCAACTTAAAACTACAATTGGGACCAGAATTTTACTGCTAAGCAAGGCAATTGTTAAGTGAGTCATGCCTGATTTTATGACCTTTTTGCCACAGTTAAGCTAATCACTGATCACTATAGTTGTTAAGTGAATCATATTAAGTGAATCCATCTTCCTCTATTTGCTTATCAAAACCAGCTGGGAAGGTTGCAGATGATGGTCACATAATCCTGGGATTTACAACCATCAAAATATATGCCATTTAGCAAGCACTTAAATTTTGATTTGATCATGTGATTGTGAGGATTCTGTGACAGCCATAAGTGCATGAAACAATCCTAAGTCACTTTTTTCAGTACCATTGTAACTGAACAGTCTCTATACAAATGGTTGTAGGACTATTTGCATTGCATGAGGCTACCTTTGAAGAGTATCTGGAAGTTTCTGTTGATACAGAATTTGGCTGCCTGACCAATTTTGAGCGCACCTAAACCATTGAGAGTTTGTTTGCTTCTGGGTCCAATTCAAGATATTGGTTATTATCTTTAAAGCCCTACATTACACAGAGCCAGGTTACTGCAGAATCATCTTCTCCTCATTAATTCAGGCCATCGCATCTCGTAAGGTAGAGAAGATATATTATGGATTCTGTCAGCTAAAGTATTTTGACTGGCAGAGTCCAGGAAGGGAGGCTTCTCTGCCATTGCCCTCCCCTTTCAGAATATCCACTCCCAAAGGTGAGGTGGGTCCTCACTCTCCTGGTTTTTGGAAGAGTTTGAAGACCTGGCTCTGCTGATTTCCATGGGACTCACTAAAGAGTATGTAACCTGGGGCTGAGTTAGTGCTTTGAAGGCTGTTGTTCCCTTTCCTTTTTTGTTATTCTATTCTTGTTTTAACTGTCTTTTATTGAAATATGCTTTTCTACAATTAAAGCCATATGTTTTATGGCTTTAATTGTAGATTATCCAGAGTTGTTCTGTGAATAAGATGGGCAGTTACTAAATTTGGTGGTGGTGATGATGATGATGATGATGATGACAACGACAATAACAACAATAACTTTACTTAGAGCTACTTACATACTGAGACCTCTAACACCATCAAACATCAACATCTGACTATCCCAGGTTCTGGGGAAAGACTTGAAAGGTGGATAAAATGTCAAATACAGTCTGAACATCTGGCTGACTGTGCAATGAACCATAATAATAATATATAAATAAAAATAAATCAACTGATTAAATGGAATAAAACTCTTCAAAGATATGAAGGAATGTCACATAGAAGATATTTGGCTGTTATCTGTAAGAGTGCAGGGAATGGACATTGACTTTGCTCACAGGGAGACAAATTCTCCCTGTTGAATGTTTAGGAACAATATCCTGACAGCAAATCCCTTCCCAGTTTTAAAATTTAAAGAGTAAATAGACTTTCAAGGGAAGATTGGTGTCATTTTTTCATTAAATATATCAATTCAATGATAAAGACACTTTAGATTCTTGCACTGATCAAGGAGTTTCATCTAAATGGCCCTTTCCATTTCTATGGTTCTATATAATACCACATGAATCCCATCATTACAGCATCCCTGGCAGGTGGCTATCCAAGTGACTATTTAAACACTTCCAATGAAAGAGTCCATTAACTTCCTATTGAACAGCTTTTGCAGATATTATTTCTGATGCCAATAACATTTGTTTTCATGTAACTTAAATGAAGACTGTTGGTCTTCTGGAACAACACTGGACAGATCTATCCCATCTTCTACATCACAGCCCTGTTGATAATTGAAGACAGCTATTCCCAGTCTTGTCCAAACTAAAGATATGTAATGTTTCCAACTGTCCCCCATAATTTTTTTCTTCCAAATTTCTTATTATCACTTTGGATGCTTCCCTGTGGACATGCTTCAATTAGTCTATGTCTGTAGGAGCTGAGCAGGCTGAACCACTACAGACATAGGAGCTCCTACAGCAAAGGGCAGGGTTAAATGTACCATCAGTTTGAGGTTGCTACATTTCCACAAGAGAATTACTATATCTAGCACCAACTTGGCTTGACCATTAGTAGATCAGATTCTTGTAAATAGGTAGCATGTAATAAACTTTTAGTGCTTTGAACTTCACAATATCCTTCCTAAAATTTGTGACACAATTGGATGCAACATTCTAGTTACAGCTAGTTTTCGACTTACAACAGTTCATTTAGTGACCATTCAAAGTTATAACAGCAATGAAAAAGTGACTTATAACTATTTTTCACACTTACTAGAGTTGCGACATCTTCATGGTCATGTGATCCAAATTTAGACACTTGGCAACAGACTCATATTTATGACAGCTGTAGTGTTCCAGGGTCATGTATCATATTTTGCAATCTTCTGATGAGCAAAGTCAATGGGGAAGCCAGATTCACTTAATAATTGTGTTACTAATTTAATAACTGCAATGATTCACCTAATAATTGTGGCAAGAAAGATCATAACATGGGGCAAAACTCACTTAACAAATGTTTTGCTTAGCAACAAAAATTTAGGGCTCAATAGTGGTTGTAATTTGAGGACTACCTGTATGGCATGACCAATGCAGAACAGAACAACAAGGACTTATCTGAACCCTGACACTAGATTTTTGTGATAAAGCCTAAGATTGCATTTGCTTTGTTTGCTGCTGTGTTACAATGTTGGCTCCTCTCAAGACACCTAGATTCATTTCACATTTATGCTTCCTAGTATTGTGCCTATACTGATGCTTTTGTGAAGGAATTTCTAGATGACCTTGGAACACAGGGGAAAAAACAGGACTACTGCAACAGAGATACTTGAGCCTGGGAGAGGATGGAATGTGAGAAACTGCCTTAGAATAACTTTGTTAAGTGTAAATTGAACTGGAGAATTATTTAATCTGGTTTTCAAAATTCTTTACCGTATTAAAAAAAAAAGCAATGAAAATATTTTTAGAGATCAAGGAGGAACAGTATCTGCTGTTTTTCAGTCTTCTGTGATTTCTCAAAGATCACAGGGATCATAAGTACTGATACAATTTTTGCAAGCTTCTTCCTGGATATAGCTGTTCCCATCCTGAAGATTTAAACTTTTTCCTTGAAGGCAGATGCTCCTTAACTAACTCTTCCCTTGACCTGTATAGCTTTTCCTTCCCTGTGTTAATATGTTTAGATCCATTTGAGAATGAAAGTGAAAAAAATGGGAGCTGAAACGGTCTGCCCTCTGCCCATCATCACCTGCTATCATCTTAGTATCTTCTCCAAGCAGTGGATCTATCCTTTTTTATTACCTCCTTACCTCCTACTGTACCATTATTTCTGGAACATTTGTAACAAAAATTGAGATCATTGCGATTGTCTTAATCTTCATAATTACTTCCCAATATATCTGATTGTTTTGACATTAAAATGTAGTAAAATGGTGCCATTCTAACTTACCCGTGACATCTAATGGACGTTTTTTAAGAGCTGTAGCTACAGGACTATCTTTTCGTCTTAACAAAGGACTGCTGCGCCTTTCAGCAACCTTCTGCTTTAATCTAGATCGCAATTTGAGATTGGGTTCAGATGCTGAAATTGACAAAAGTGAAATTAAATGTATTTCATCAAAATAGAATTTCTAGTAACAATGCCTCATTGACAAAAAATATACTGATATAAGAAAACACATTGTTATAAGTACAATATAACAAAAAATACATAAGAAATATGATTAATAGTATTTTAACATATACGTAAAGGGTAGCTGATCCAGAACAAGCACAAAAGCAAATAAAACCTATGCCTCAGGTACAATTTAAATGCAATAATAGTTAAAAATAACATTCATTCATTCATTCTATTATTTTTAAATCCACCGTCCATAATGAGTCTATAATTCTTGCCAATGAATCTGCTGCTCCATAATATTTAGTTTATTCAAAGGTTAAATACAAAACACCAAAATATTAAAAAACCAAAAGAAATAAAACAAAAGACTAACACATATAGAGATAACATCCTCCCTAGTTTAATGCTGATTAATATAACACGTTAATTTCCCACCCCTTGCAAACCAGGCCAAAAGTGTTTTAAACTACTAAACGTGTTTGCAAATTTTTAGCCTGCCATCAATATACTATATTACTAACAAAATAGTTAACAGAAAAAATAATAGAAATATTATATAAAAGTGTAAAAGCAGTAAAGATTATTAATAATAATAAAAGAAAGACAAGGTTGAAATTTCAAAACTCTCTGTTAAAAACTGTTATTGTAATCAACTTGTAGAAAATTTAGTACCCAAAAATTAATCCTAACTGATCCCAGATCAAAGAACCACATTTATTTCTTAATGCCATCTCTCGGTTGCTGATTGATTAAATAAGACCAATCTCCAAAACCAATCTATCTTCCTTCTAAAAAGCCAAATGAGATTGTTCCCCAATTAAATGTAATAAATTTATTCCCATTCTTCAAATCCCTTAAAAAAGACCCATTTACCATCCAGCGGGTTCTCACAGAGGTGGGTTCCTACCAGTTCTAACCAGTTCTTTAGTAACCATGCCCACAGAACCGGTAGTAAAAAATATTTAGAACCCACCTCTCTACTAATATTAACCACAAGATTAAGCTTCATTTCAAGAAGGTATATGAAGATGCTCTGTTCTTTCTTCCCAACCAATTTACTGCCACAGAATCACACTCTTGGCTCTGAATACCATCTACAGTTTGTGTGTTTGTATTGTGTATAATTCTTGCCAATGAATCTGCTGCTTTAAAAACAAATTTCTTTTGTGGATCTAACGTATCTAGGGTGGGTTTCTTCAGAATATTTTCCATGATCTTTATCAATTTGAAAATCA
Source organism: Imantodes cenchoa (assembly GCA_027560375.1). Classification (NCBI taxonomy): domain Eukaryota; kingdom Metazoa; phylum Chordata; class Lepidosauria; order Squamata; family Dipsadidae; genus Imantodes; species Imantodes cenchoa. The sequence goes on along the minus strand of JANHGD010005076.1, from coordinate 13,250 downwards.
GCTAGTATCGTTGTGTGATACTAAGCAGTCTCTCTCCCCCCTCCAAGTGTCAACTTCCTCCTTCTCTTTAATCCAATATGTTGTTGCTTGATGAAGTAGATAAGTTGAACTAGAACACCAAACAAATTAAAGGAACTATTTTAATCCAAAACCTTTTTTTTCCAAGGCTTCCCTGTGGTGAATATTCAACAAATATTCAACAGATTCCCTGTGGTGAACATTAAACAAAATATACCGTATTTTTTGGACTATGACGTATCGAAGTATAAGCCGCACCTTAGTTTTGGGGCAGGAAAATAAGAAAAAAGCTGACTGGTGGGTGAATCGGCCTTCCCAAATACCCCCAAACAGTTGTTCCCAGAGGTGAACTTTAGCAACAGGTTTGTTGGTTGTGAGCTCTGCGCCTTGCTCTTCCAGCCTTTTTTCCCCAGCCTCTGAAACCTCCGTTTCAGAGGATTTTTTTCCCAGCCTCTGAAACCTCCGTTTCAGAGGATTTTTTCAGCCCCTGAAACTTCCTTTTGAGAGGCTGGGCGGGGCTACATTTAGTGTATAAGAACCACCTAAATTTTCACTCTCTTTTAGGGAGGAAAAAGGTGTGTCTTATACTCTGAAAAATACGGTAGTCCAAATATAAATACTTCTTTGATGTAGAGGGCTACACCTCTTTTTTTCTGTTGTGCCAATGAGACATATAACTTCCTCAATTTAGGGTTTTTCAATAATTTATGGTGATCCTTTTTATATGTACTTCCAGGAGACAAATCAAATCTAGATTCCATTTTTTTTTAATTTATTGAAGAAAATTTTCCTTTTCCTTGCTGAACTCAATCCATTAATATTGCCTGACATTAAGGTGGTTTCTTCTCCCATCATTTTACTTGTAGATTCATCTAGTAATTCTGGGGGTTCTTGTATCTCTCCATTCTTTTGCTCTAGTTTCCTCACATTCTGCTCTTTCTTTTTGCTCCCTTTCATTTCCTTTTGACAATAATACTTCCTCTTCATCCACTACTTCTTGGCTCTTAACAACTATTTTCTCTCTCTTCTCCTTCTCTTCCTCCATTCCAAAGTGTTGTTCGTCAAATTCAATTGCCTTGTCTATTGAGTCTAACCTATATCTTTCTTCATGCCAGGTCACTAGTAAGCCTTCAGGTATAAGCCATCTAAAATGTACGTCATATTTGATCAATTTCTTTTGCCAAAAATTGGTATTCTCTTCTTATATTTCGCACTCTTCTCGGTATCTGTTTTAAAATTGTTATTTCTTTTTCTTTATACACCATTGGCTTGCCTTTAGCTTTTTGAAGTATTTCCATTCTGGTCGTTTTTTTCAGGAACCGAATGTGTACTTCTCTGGGTAATCTGTTTCTCCTTACATAGCCTGTATGAACCCGAAAAGCTTCATTCATCTCTGATAATACCTCCTGCTTGTTCACTTCCAAGGTTTTGGCCAACAACTCTGCCATTTTGTCAGAGAGATCTTCTCCCTTTCTCCTCTTCTATGTTTTGGAATCTTAGGAAATGTTCACCTTTTTCCATTTCCAGAGATATTATCGATGTTTCCAGGTTCTTGTCCACTTGTGTTAATTTCTAATCCATTTCATTCACTTTTTTTCTCAATTTGTTCTGATTTTTCCTCCCCCTTTTAAATTCTTTCTTCATTCCTTATCATTATTTGTTGGATGTTTTCTACTTTGTCATCCATTTTCTGTATTTTTTCATGTAGTTTGGCCCTTGACTCCTGTATTGATTGGAACATCGTGTTTGTTTCCGCTTGCACTACGCTTTCCTGCAATAAAAAATTGCCCCAGGATCTCTGACTTGTGCTTGGGAAAGCTGTTACTGCTGCTGAGAGGGCCGAAGTGGTTTTCATCTTTCAGTCTTAACAAACAAAATAACCAATAGTTTCACAACACACTCCCAAGTATTCCGCTATGTCCCTCCCAATTATCTCCTAACTTCAATAGGCTATTTATGGCCAAATTATCACTGCTAGGTTCCTCTAATCTCTCTTTTTACCACTTCTATCCAAATATCCTCTGAAATATCAATTCAAAAATACTCTTAAAGTATAAATTTTCATTCTTCCCCTTTTCTTTTTTACAACAATTTTATATAGAAATATAATAAGAATACTAATTAGTCTCTTAAAGTTCATCGGGTTCACAATATTTCTCTCACAAAATTTTGTAGGGCGATTCAGCTTTCTCTTGCAGATTGCCTTTGCTTCCTCTTCTTTTCCTCTTAGTCTACACACCTAAGATTTTATTTGTTTGTAATCTATTTAAACCCACAAATGTCCCCAACAGTTTCCCCAAAGTATTCCAAAAGTTCTTGTAGAATTTCTTATTTTCTTCTCCTTCTCCAGTTATAGTATTCCAAAGTTAATCACGCTCCACCAAGGTAAGTTATATTCCAGCCCAATTTGGTAAGTCTTTGTATTTTCCAAATTTCTAGGCTTTATAAGTCTCAAAAGATAGCAAGGAAGACAAAAGAAAGAAAAAGAAAGAAACAAAGAAATAAAGAAACAAAACAAAGTAAGTCCAACCGATGGGCTGGTTCGGCTTCGGTTTGGTAGGCGTCGGCCCTGATTTTGCAGCTCCGTTAGGGACAGAGGTACCTCAGCGAAAGCCGGGATGAATTGCCTATAGACGTTCGCGAACCCCAGGAAGCTTTGCAGTTGCTTGCGAGTACATGGGGACTGCCAATCAAGTACTGCTCTCACTTTCCCCAGATCCATCTCGATCCCGTCCTGGGAGATCCGGTATCCCAAATAGTCCAATGAAGTCTTATGGAATTCACATTTGGAG
>JANHGD010005076.1:0-10340 GCA_027560375.1 Imantodes cenchoa | reverse complement strand
CGATTCCCCCCCCCCTCCCGCTGTCGTTGGAGTTCACCTCAGCCTCCCGCTGGATTCCTGAAGCGCCAAACAGGCCGCTGGTTCCCTCAAACTTCTCTTGCCGCGGCAAAGGCACTCCCCCACTGGAGACGGCATCGGTGGCCTTCTTGTCTTTTCCGATGGTCTTAGGCGACCCCTGTGAAATGGTCATTCGACCCCCAAAGGGGTCCCGCCCCCCAGGTTGAGAACCACTGCTCTATGCTAATGTAACCTAGGTGTTAAATGCTGGTCTAAGTGGAACCTACTATCCACTTAGGTAGGAGTAGAACAAATATAATCATAATAATCTTGGAACTGTATCCCAGTCTGAAATCCAACTGAAAGAATCCAAGCCAGATGAAAATTATTCAGTACCATTCAGTGTATCTTTGCACAAAAGAAAGTAAGATATTTAAAAATATTATCTTAAATTTAAAATTAAACATGGAAAAAGTTCATTCGTTCAATTCTGAAGCTGTACATGGCTTTATAAACCAAATCCACTACTCTCTACCTACTAAATTGGGAAGAGAAACTAAATGGGAAAGAATATTATGGTTTAGTGTAATATCACTGTTTGTGATGACCAATTTTGGCTATTTCTCTCACTGCCATATTTTGTACTAATGGAGCTCTTCAGACCATCTTCAAGGGCAACCTCATATTCAATGTATGGATTACTAAAATGAGATTATCTCCAAGTTGCCAGTGCTCCAGCTAAATACAAGATGCCTACTTCTAATGACAATACTGTTTTTAAAGCATTCCATGCTTTGGAGCTACCTGTTTCGGAACAGAATGAAGGCCATTCATTTGGACAACTGGCCAACAAAATAAACTTTAGTTTATTTGGGGGTTTAGTTTATTAGCTCATATGCAGCTAATTACTGTAACCAGGCACTAATAAAATATTTCTGCATACTGATTAGACCATCAATACCCTGTACATAAAATGACAATACGACTGTATTATGCACCACATTTAATACCAAAACGTTGAACTGAAATAGCTTTAAAAGATGTTTAAGTGTGACTGAAACTCGAAGAAAGATGTATTATTATAACTAAGTTGGCAAAAGGAAACCTAGACTAAAGCTAGTCTGATAAAAATCAACAGTTTCTCATTCTTAGAAAAATTCATCCTACTGTTCTAGTGTTAAAATCAGGCTTGAACTGCAATTGAACTGCATCTACAAAATGATTTTCTACAAGAATGTATGGCACTGATCAGTTACCTATCGCAATCACAAGGAAAGTAAATAGGAAAGCTGGTAGGATTTCAAAGGACGGCAGGGGAGGGAAGGAGCAAAGTGGAGGGGGGAAAGAAAGAGAGGGAGGGAGGGAAAAAAGGAAGGTAGGCTTCCAATTCTCACTGCTGCTTTTCACAAGAAAACTCAATGGGGAAGCCAACAGGTAATCAGAAGTTCCTTCCACTGATTTCTTTCCCCACCCATGGTTATTCTGTTTCTCTGTCAGATACCTAAGTATCTCTGAAATGATGTCCCAACAGATCACAGGATGTCTAGCTATTTAAAATAAAAGTTTTATATGTGAACTGTGAAAAATAAGGTTTACCTGTTTTTCTGAGTGGAAAATCATCTTTGGAATCATACATTCCTAATACAGGGTGATTGTAAGCGCCTGACATTCCACTCTGTGGTGGAGAGCTCTGATCAAGAGAACTATGTTGTGTTTTCCTAAAAAAATAAAGTGTTATTACAGGTTAAGAATAATATCTTCATTGTTTATACTGATGCCTCCAAATCACATTTCTCTTTTTGTCTGTTCCGCTAACATATTAATACAATTAATATGTCTCCAATTCTGTACAGATTGTTAAAAATACATTTTACAACTGACAATGAACATTATTTTTTATTTAATTATTTGAAAGTTTCAGCATTTTACAGCTAACATTTTATAACATTTTAGAACTAATACTTATTCAGTTATTATTTTATTTCATTTTAACATGTTTCTAAGCTGTTTTGTTGTTGTTTTTTGCTTCCAGTACACATATTTATATGGCTTTTACATTTTCTATACTTTTCACGGCAGCATTCAGGATTTTGGCTTTGATATTGGATATTGGCTTTGATCTTTAAAGCCTGAAACAGCTAATGCCTGAATTTCTGTTTCTAAATCTGCTTTATTGAAACCTCAAGGAGTATGCACCCAAGTGATATAACAAAAGCATTAAAATATAAAAGTTACAATGTAAATGTCAAAACACAGTAATATCTTGAACTTTTTTCAATTTCCAGTGAAAAATCAATATCCAGCGATATCCTGCTGACATTGGGATTGCATTTACAAGGAGAATCACAGCTGGATGTTGGATCTGAATTGCCGAAATCTCTTTGGACGAAGGAGAGATTGTTGACCTAATATATGTAAGAAGTCAAGGATTTCGCTTGTTTGATCAAGATTAAAATAGAAAATTTGCAATATATAGTTTCCTTCCACTGGATTTTTCCTGACAAAGAACAAATGATAGAGCATTTTGATTTTTAGTCAAGGCTTAAGTAATGGGGTAAAGAGAGTTTGTTATATTTAGAGTTTATGATAAGCTATTAAAATTGTTTCTACCTACTGGGATGAAGGGGGAAGTTATTAACATATGAGTAACATATGTTAGTAACATATGAGGTTATCCTTTTTTCTGTTTTTTCTTTTTTATACTTACCTTTTTGTAATTTTATTTTTGCATTTTTGTAATCTGTATTACAAATACTTTTATTTTTTCTATTTGTAATTATTCATAAAATTATTTTAAAAAAACCAAGTAGCCATATCTTAATAATAGAATTCCATGTTATACTCATCAACCCAAGATGACATGCAGTGTTGAAACAGTGCCACCATTCATTTCAGTTATCCAGTCTTCATTTCACAGTCCAAATGTTTTCTAGAAGGTATTGATAATTTCCTAAATATCAGCTAAATTCCAGCAATCTGGAATTAAGGAGAAACTTCCTCAACAATGAGGACAATTAACCTGGAACAGCTTGCCTCCAGAAATCGTGGGCAGGATGTTTTTAACAAGAAACTAGACAGTCACTTATCTGAAATAGTTCTCCTATAAGTTATCCTTCTTGAGCAGGGGCTGGACTAGAAGACCTCCAAGATTCCTTTCAGCTCATTCATTCTATTCTAACATGCAAAGCTTGTAGTAATCTCCCACAAGAGGAGAAACCCTAAAGAAAGGGCCCATCTTTATAAACCGTCCTACCTCATGTAGCAAATATTATTTGCCTTGGATGGGCAAATTCTCTAACTTATCAGGTCCATAGCCATGAAAGACCTAATAACTAGCACCATAAATTATACTAGAAAGCAGTGCTTGGGATACTGAAGTTATACTATATGAGGTAGTTTTTATGGGCAGTAAATAAGCAACTGCATTTTGATCAGTTGTTTGTGGGTGATCTTCAAGGGAAGCCCAAACATAAAATGACAAGAGCACAAATGTCTGTGGCTCGTTCTTCCCATGTTTCGTTATTTCCTTCAATACAGCAATAGCAATAGCACTTCTGGTGGAAGATAGCCCCTTGCTTGTAGCTTTTCTTTTGATCCGCTACAGATTCTCCACAGTTTTATACTTACAATGCTTTCTAAGTCAGAAGAAACTTCCCTGGGAAAGGGGAAGCTCTGAAAATCAATCCTCTTGCTCCCCCAGATAGCTGGACATTCTCAGAGTGCTTTTGAAGAAGAAGTAATTAGATGAGTCTCTGGCTGAGGAAGGGAGGGGGCAACCAAGAAGCAACCAAGAAGCAAGAACAAGCATTTTAAAACGGACATTAAAGTGTGCCACCGCTTCTTAGACACTAACTTTTTATATATTTATTTTTTGTGTTGAAAGAGGCATCCTCTGGCCTGCTTTTTCCTTTTTGTTGAAACATCGTCATTTACAAATCTCTGTGACTTTAAGATGGCAAGGAGGAAAGGAGTTGGTGTATCTGAGCCAAAATAAAGAAGTTGAAAATTACTGTGGAAACTACATTTGAGACTTTTGGACTTAAATTTTCTAGAGGATCTTTAATCTTTAATGGACTCTGCTGAAATTTTTTTAAACAAGGATTGCCTAAATGGTGTTTTGATCTTACTGTGAGAAGGGGAAGAAATTTCCGATTTTACTTCCTTTTGATTGGACTAGTTATGTGGGCTGTTAAACAAAGAGGCAGACACCAAGTTCTTTTTTTGCAGCTTATATGGTGTTGTTTGACCACAAGAGGGAGTCTTGTGTGTTAAAAAAATAAAAAAACATTTATTACAAAAAAGAGGGAGTCAAAAGACTGTAGTATTGCCAATCCTTTTTAATTCTCCACTAGCATCATTTAATCCATTGGATTTTATGTTATAAATCTACAAGTCTAAAACTCTGAACTTTAAAATCTAAGCTTTAGCTATACTCTGATGGGATGGTTATGTGTAGGAGGATGCAGAAAATGAAAAGAACATCAGGAGATACAGAATTTTAAGATTCTTTTCGGATGAATATACAATTAAACACATGAACCAATTCAGGCAATGGGAACAAAGGGTGAATCCACTTTTAAAAGGAACTCCATGAGTTCACTACCTGATTCAGTAGTTTCATCACCAAACCCCCAAAACTTTACCCTTAGACTGTCCACTGTTGACCTCACCAGATTCCTAAGAGGTCAGTAAGGGGCATGCATAAGTGCACCAGTGTGCCTACCATCCCTGTCCTAATGTTTCCCTCTTATCTGTATCCATCTCATGCATATAAACAATGATAAATGAAAGCAGCAAAAAAAAAAAAACTCAAAAACCATCAATTATCAGACTCTTGGTGGGACTCCAAATGAATGTCACAATAATATGAAGTTATAATTTGCAAGGTCTTTGGGTCATATTATAAAGTATTCAAAGGAACTAAATTTTAGAGGTGGGTTCTGGTTTTCCTCACTGACGGTTTGCTTCCTGACGCTATGCATGTGGGCACGCGCACCTGCACAGTGCTAAAAACCCAGTTTCTTCACATGCACAGAAGTAAAAAAAAAGCTTGAAAAAACTCTCTTGAAAAAAGAAGATGTCGGCACCTACGTGGTTACTACTACAGTTACTACTGTTTTCATAGAACTGGTCCAAACCGGGAGGAACTCACCTCTGAACTAAACAGATTTATTCCAAAGGGCCTCTTGTTTATCTATTCAAAATACTTCTAGATTGTCTTTAACAGCAAAATGTTCTCAAAGTGATATAAATAGAAAGAATAAAACATGAATAAGATTAAAATTAAGATGTTACATGCCATCAGCTGTCACGCATGCTAAAATCTATCAAAAAAACCTAGACAACTCTGCCCCCCCCCACACACACACATACACTTAAATTATGTTAATAAATAGAAGAGTCTTTCAGCATGAGGCCACTATGAAATATTGGCCCAAACAATATTTTGCTAAAAAAAAAAAGTGTTCATTCTTTTACTTTGGAAATAATCCATACCATGTATATACTACAGGTGTGGTAATTCACTTAACTCCAATATGCCCAAACAGCATTGCAAAATTAGGATAATAAAGGTCCAAATAAATGTGATAACTCAACCAAACCTTGTCCTATTAGCTAAAATGAAAATGTTCAGACAGATTCACCTGATAATATCACTGGATCAGTAAGCACACTTTTTCTCCATCCAAATCTAGAGAAAATAATGCAATTATGCATATCAGCTAAATGCAGGAACTTTATTTGACAATAAAGTTCCTGCATTGATATATGCACAGTTTTCACTTGTTGGCTGATATATGTACAGTTACCACTTGGATGTGGAAACTGATATATGCACACTTTCCACTTGGATAAGCATAGCTGGCTATTATTGATATATTAAATGGCATTCCATTTTAATATATTACCTATTGGTTTACTGACATGATGTGTATTTAGTGATATACTCATATACCAATATTGATAATGGGGTCTGTAGGGGAGCAAAGGAAAATATAATGGAAAGAATATAATAAAGCAAAGAAAAGACAGATGTTGTGACTGTAAAAGGATATGAAGAATGCTGTTTGAGGACATGAGCAATTATTAACAAATATGAGAAAGCAGATGTAAGGCAAACCAGCAGCCACTAAGAACTTATAGAAACATGTTTACTTAACCAAATTTGCAAATAAGTATGCTCTCTTTTCTACATCATAATAGCTTTTAATGGCTACAAATGTGAAGACTAAGAACATACGGTGATAGATAAGAATAAAGCAGTCTCTGCAGTTTTACGCCTTCTGTGTTTCTCTCAGCTGCTTGTTTTGTCATTGAATCTATGGCTGTCAATTCTTATCCTGCCTCATGTGTCAGAGAAAATGTTAGCCACTAATGGTATGCAGAAACTATCCAAGGAGGATAGACAAGTCTCTAACACATGTGATCAAAGATACATACACTTTCCCGTTTGCCACAGTTTTGGATTTCAGAAGAGCCACACTTGTGCCCTTTCCTAGATTGAGAGGCTTCCCAACACTAACTCATGCTCTAGGCACTTCACAACTCAATTTTTGCTATGTGCCTTCCTTGAGAAAGTTTCAACTAGAATGTAGCAGCATAAGCAGCGATGGATATCCCCATGGGATACCCCTGCTTTGCGAGTTGCATTGGCTGTCCGCTTTTCAATGCAATTCAGAATACTGGTTATAACATATACAATCCTACATGGGACAGAGTCTAGTTATTTATTAGTATCATTGGATCATTCTATAGCTAGCCAGATGTTCAGATTGGATTTAGTATTTTTGTCTGTCTACCCGCGGCATCACATTGTAGTCATGTGACATATTGCAACTTTCCCCCCTTTCATTAAACAGGGGTCAATGTGGCCAGCATGTGACGCATCCGGTCTGTAGTCTGTGATACCCGTTGTCTATTGGGAGTCCTTTTCACGGACCTGGGATAAGCTTATTATTATATGGTTTTTAATATTTATTAAGGTTGATTTCACAGTCATCCATTTAGACTGGATTTGGCATTTTTACCCACATATTGGATCCTTCCCAAGTCCTGCCTAATTATCTTTGTTGCTCTTCTCTGTACTGTACTCTTTCTAGAGTCTCAACATCTTATATAATAGTATGAAAGATATCATTGCAGAATACAAGCTGTTTCATGTAAACCTACCTTTTGCAGTTAACTGATGGTGGTTTTATCAATGTGAATTATTTTTATTTATTAATGGTTATTATTTATGTCTCCAGTACTCCAACAGGGTGGAGTACTCTGGGTCCCTTCAGTGAAACAGTGTTATCTTTTAAACCACAGGAAATGTCCCTTTTCTGTTAAGGCACTTGCTCTGTAGATTTTATGTTGCTAACTATAGGGGATAGGGCTCATCTACATTTCAAAGTCATTGGGCCAGTGTTGTCCGAAGACATTTCTACAGTGATGTGGTCAGCATGACATCATGAAGTGCTGTTACCTTCCCGCCAAAGTGGTACCTATTTATTTACTCGCATTTGCAAGCTTTTGAACTGCTAGGTAGGTAGGAGCTCACCCCATGTTGTGGTGCTCAGTCTTGAACCTAGGTTGTCAGCTTTCCAGCTGACAATCCCAGTGTCTTAACTGCTGAGTCATCACAGTGCCCCCAGGTGTTACAGCACCTGCCCTCTGGAATAATGTTCCCCTTGAAATCCAAGTGACTTCCCGCCTTGATAACATCCTGAGGGCTCTTAAAGACTTGGCACTTTTCCTAGGCTCTGAGTCAGAATGACTAGATTCCCTGCCGCATGGATATCTCTGTTATGCATTTACCATCTGTTTTATGTAGACCATTATTTTCACATTGCTTTGTCCTGTGAATTGTCCAAACTCAGTCTGAAGTCAGGCAGCCCCTAAACTGAATGTATGAATGCAATTCTTAGCACTATCCTGTCTATAACGAACAGTTATCCTATCTTCATGACAAAAAGTCTCTTAAACAGTGGGATGAGTGTGAAAATACAGTGGGTATAAGAAGGAACCATACTTTAATTTAATGAAAGACAATCTTGTTTTTTTAAAATCTATCCTAGAATGCAGAAAAGACTCTTACCAAGCAATGTTATATCATATATTTGAGAGTCTACAGTTCATTTTGAGTCTAAAAGCTTTAGCAAACCATGCCAAGATAAACATCTGGGAACTATTTCTAAGTTCTCGTTTGTGGGCCTATGCTAGTTCTATGACACTCTCCTCTCCCCAGTTCAAGTCTTAGTTCCTAAAACTTGTAGAATTTTACAGGTAGCCATGATCATTTTTAGGATCACAGAAGGATTTATGTGAATCCTCCCATTTCTGGTTCTGAGAGCTACTCTTCTCACTATCTATCTGCTTTCTTTTATTGGAACAATGATATAAATTTGCTATTCCTCTGTTATAGAATTCTGTTATCCGGAATTGTGTTTAGAATCTGTATTTCTGATTGTTTCTGGTCTACTAGAAACATGGGGGGACAGGGGGGGTGATTCAATCACGGTGGAAGATTTCCATAACAATTGCAGTTTTGGTGTGAGACATTTGAATAACTTGTTTAAAAAACTCATTAATTATCACTAATGGGACTGTTGTGACACCTGAAATACCTTTTCATCTAAATATGGTAGTACTGTACATGGGTTTTTTTTAAAGTCATAGTAATAGTTCTAGGTATTTTAAATATTCATGAAGCATTTAAATACACTTCCTTTAAATCAAATACATATTTTGTAATATTTGCTACTAACATTTTCACATAAATCATAGCAACTTCTCTCTCACTTCATTTACAACTTTCCTGATGTATAACTTAATTATGAATAAATGTAAAATATGTTTAAAATATAAAACTTTCAGGTTTTGCTGTAATTTTAGAGATGACTAGGCAATTTGAAAACAAGTTCCCTAACTGCTAATGAGGAATACAGATGCTATCTCAAATGTTAAATGTGTACCGAAGTAAAAATTAATGCAACTTTCTTGATTATAAGCTGTAATATCAATTATTTTTCCACTCATTTGATGAATCCACATCAAGTTTCTCTTCTTCCCACTTGAAGTTTTAGCACCTCAAGCGATTTGTGACAGGTCTGTGTACTTAAACTGTTATTCTAATTTTAGACCACTTCCCTGTGAATCTTGATTTCAGCTTCAAACTACAGCTCTATAGTGTTTTGTCAATCACAGTTTATCAAATGTATTCTGCTGAGGCAGCTGCCAAGACAAGGTTTGGCACTGACAAGCCATTTTCGCTCCTGTTTATCCTGAAGTCACCAGCTCTCATTTTATCTGGAAGAATAAGAAATGCACTGGATAGCTCCAACAGCATATGGGAAGTTACATGCTAAACAGGCCAGACAGCCACTCAGATGGCAAGACTTTTGATCATGGGAATGTGGAATATTGAGAAATTCACAGCAGTCCATTCATGTTTGCTTCTTCCTTATCTTCAAGTGCTATTCTGAAAATACTACTGGCATGCAATGAATAGAAGTGATTGAGTAAAAAGATACAGTGCAAGCTGTCAACCTATCCTGAAATAGCTACAGAAAATGGATAGAAAGTGACTTCAGTCTGTGTCTATATAGTTCTGTTGTGAAGAAACACCTGAAGGCATATTTTGACACATAAATCTATGTATGTATATAAGAGCAGCACTGACAATCTGTATGAATATAAGAGTGTATATATGTGGGTGTACATGATTAGGTAATCAAGTTCCTAGAAATAGCAGGAGTCAGTAGCAACACCAGAAGCTTTCTCCAAAGATTGATGGCACAATGGAAGATAAAGACTGGTCAATGGTGATAGATTGGGACAGATTAATATCAAGAGAAGAATATTTCAAGGATATTCACTCTCACCACTAACGTTTGTCACTACACTGATCCCTCTGACAATAATGCTGAACAACTCAGGTCAGGGCTATGAAACATAAAAAACATCTGTCAAGCTACCCTATCTCCTTTACGTGGATGATTTGAAGCTGTATGGAAAAACACCATCAGACTTGCTGCTAAACAATTTCCATACATACAGTCAATATATTACAATAGAGTTTTGACAGGAGAAATGTGGCACCCTCAACACCACCAGGGGAAAAATAGTGAAAACAGAAGGAATCAAAGATACCTATGGAAATAACATCAAGAATCTGAATAAAGACCATCACTAGAAGAATACCTTGGCATCCTTCAAGCTGAAATCATCAAGGACACTAAAGTCAAGAAGAAAGTTAAAAATGAATACATTAAGACAATACAGATTCTTTCTTTCTTTCTTTCTTTCTTTCTTTCTTTCTTTCTTTCTTTCTTTATTTATTTATTTATTTATTTATTTAT
>JANHGD010005075.1:7155-20037 GCA_027560375.1 Imantodes cenchoa | reverse complement strand
GGGTTACCCTAAAGAGGGTGGCTGGGCGGTTATCTGATGACGCGATAAGGGCAGCATAGTAATTTGCCTTTGTTGCCTTTATCGCCACTAGGTAGTCCCTAATATGGGTTCTTACCTGTGTACGGTCAGATTCAGAGCGGCTGACTCTCCAACAGCTCTCTAGGCGTCTTTTCCGGCGCTTCATCCTCCTCAGCTCCTCCGAGAACCAAGGAGCCTGGTGGACTCTACGCCGGGTCAGAGGCCGCAAAGGCACGATCCGGTCTAGGGCCCCAGCAGCAGCCGTTTCCCAGGCGGCTACCAGGTCCCCAGCCGGAGCGTGAGTCAGGGCCTCAGGAATTGGCCCAAGCTCCCTTTGGAACCTTTCGGGTTCCATTAGGCGCCTGGGGCGGTACCATCTTGTTGGTTCCGCCTCCCTGCAGCAGGCTGTAGCGGAAGAGAAGTCCAGGAGAAGGAGCGAGTGGTCTGACCATGACAAGGGTTCTGTGACTATATCCCCTATCCTCAGACCACTCAACCACTGACCAGAGGCAAAAACCAGGTCCAGTGTGTTTCCTCCTGAATGTGTGGGACCAGTAATTAATTGGGTCAGATCCATGGCTGTCATGGAAGCCATGAATTCCCGAGCTACCTCTGATGTCTCGCCTACGGACGGCAGGTTGAAGTCACCCATAACAATCAGTTTGGGAACATCAACCACCACCGCGGCAAGCAAACCAAGGAGCTCAGGCAGGGCTGTCGTCGCGTGGCAGGGAGCCAAGTACGCGATCAGCATGCCCATCTGCCCACCCTGGCCCCATCTCACCAGGAGGGATTCACAGCCGGCCACCTGAGGTACAGTGGCCTCCCTCGGCCTAAAACTCTCCTTGATAACTACCGCTACTCCCCCGCCCCTCCCGGATTGTCTCGGCTGGTGAAATGCTAAGAAACCTGGTGGGCACATTGAGACGAGGGGGACTCCCCCCTCTGGGCCCAACCAGGTCTCGGTCACCCCTGCCAGGTCCGCCCCCCTCTCCTGAATAAGGTCACAGAGGAGAGGGGCCTTGTTGACTATGGACCTGGCATTGCATGACAGCAGCCGAAACCCCGGGCCCTGAGGCTCCTGACCACCTGGCCTGCGGGAAGAGCTTAGAGGGTCGGAGCGCGTGATCACTCGTAGGTGGTGACCGCGCGCGCCCTGTACATGGTATGGCCCTCTGCTCCCGCCATATCTACCCCTCCCTCTAATAGTAGTAATAGGGGAGACCTCCCTACTTGTTTCTCCCTGACCTCCTTCCCTCCCGCCGGATGCTCTGGCCTGAGTAAGCCCGTCCCTTTGTGGGTTCACCCCCAGACCCACTCTCTTTTCCCCCTCCCCCGCCCCGATTACCCTTAAAAGTGTTAAACGATAATTTAAAAACTTCCTCAACCCCCTCTTCGCAGCATGCCATCTCTCGGGAACCCAAGATCCGTCATAAAGATAGGCCCTCGATAGAGTGGAGGGCCAGGCCCGCGAGAGGGGGGAGTCTCGCAGGGCAAGAAGGTTGGTTCTGGAATATACGAGCATACAGTTATGTATCATCCCAGATCTCGGATGGCTTTGATGGCTCGGTGGAATTTGGGGTCAGGTCTATGTAAAGACCTCCATGAGGACTCTCTTGGGATAGGGACAGATCTTGGGAGATATTAGTCCCAATTTGCCAGGGTTGTGGGTGTGAAATCAGCCCTGGACCAGTGTCATAGATGTGAATGATTCATCAATCCATATCCCAGGACTATAGGGGAGGCAAATTTATCGGGTGGTCAGGTCCCTTTTGTTTCTCCGCTCTCTAGTAGTTGTTTGCACTAGGGTTAACACAGTTTTGTATATATTTCCTCCCGCCCAAAGGTGGAATGGGCGGTGTGGTGTGTGGCTCCTCCATCAGTGGTCTTGGTTTGGAATAGCTCCCGGAGATGATCACCGGTTTCTTAAATGGTTGTCCCTTTCCCTGAGGGTCTACGATGTTTTGAAGACCCTCTTCAGGGAGAGCTTAGATGACAACAACAAAATCCATGCTCATTGCTTTCATGCCTTTCCAGTGCCTAATATGGCTGGGGTGGGGTGGGGAGGCTGTGATGAATAATGCCCGCTCCCCCCCCAATAGTTTCAGTGACTCCGATTTTCTTGGAAAGGTAGCCCCCTGGGGAAGGTGACAGAAACCGCTGGTCTATGGTAGCAAATGTGGTCTCCAACAGTCAGGAATGATGCCTCTGGGAGCGAAGGACGGCACCCGGTTGGGGGGGTGGGGGGTAGGTCGTGATGAAATCATGCAGCCCCCCACAGTTCTTGGTGTTTCTGACCCCCGAGGAAGGTGACAGCCCAGCGGCTTCCCATGACAAACGTGGTCTTCGATGCCCCATCTGGTCCCTCAGGGAGCAATGGACGGCTCCCGAATGGTAGGAGGGGAGGGGGGGCGAAGGGGGGTGGCTGAGGTGGATAACGCCAGTTCCTCCCTTACGGCCCATGACGGTTTCTTGCCTCCCAAGGTTTGTCTCCCGTCAAGGCGTTGATCGCTATGGTCTTCGGGGGCTTACGTAGCCCTTGGTGTCTCCGCCTGGGTTCGGTACTTTTTGGGAGGATGGTGGTGGGGGCCTCCAGTGCGGAGCAACGTCGCCCTCACCACCGTAGGTGCTCTGGGGTCCTTGTTAGCAACGGAGATGTAGATTTGCGGCTTGGAGCGAAGCAGAGAGGGAAGTGGCAGTTTAAACTGCCTAGGAACCTTTGGCGCATGCCCGCCTTACAGCTGATGCCGGCCTGATCGCTCGGCATCAGCCTCAGATCTTCTGTTCCCGATGGTTTTCATTTCGATGTTAGAAGGCTCAGGGAGCCTCCCCAATAGTAAGAAGGGTCTCAAGGGGGCGAGCAGGTCTTACATTATCCACCCAGGGGGGTCGAGGTGGTAAACGACCCCCTGGGAAGGACCCCTTTGAGCCCTCATTAGCCTCTTAGGTTCCGGGGAAGGCTCTACCGTCCACCATCTTGCTCATGCCGCCTTAGAATTAGATGACGATCGATTACTAATTATGATGGGGGTTTGGCACCACTTTTCATTTCATACTTTTGCTTCTGTTTTTGGACAATTAGTAACTTAGACTTAGTTACTTGTTCCTGGATTTTTAAAATTGTAAATGAAACATGAAAACTAGTGTAATAAACATATTTTATGAAACTGTCCTGAATGGTTAAAATAATCAATGAACAAATAAATCAGATTGAATCAATTTGCATAATTCATCATACAAGAGTGGTATAAATTATAAATTTGTTTAACATTATTAAGAATTGCGTTTTTATTCTTGTGGTTATAACTGACTAATTCACAAAAGACTTCACATTTTTGAACTTCAAGATTTACATTACTAAGGCTCCTTATCTGTTTCTTCTGTAAATACAGGGTGTTGCAATAACCATTAGGGGCATTAATGAACTTACATATCCAATGTGTTCTGTTTCTAGAAATATGTGCACATTAAATCATACCTCCTTGTGCAACTATCTTTTTTTCCTCATCTGTTATAAAACAAGATATTCTGCTAATACGTATGCATGCTGAAATTCTCTTTGATCAATGTTCTCATAAGATTTATGCTACATTGAAGCAATTGCTTCTTGCCACTTCTGCCTGCAGTAAAAACTTTGATGTTGGTACAAAGAAGTGATCAAATCCTAGATAATATTTGAGTGAATTAAAAATTAAGATTGCCATAAATGAAAGAAAGGAATATAAAGCTGGTTTATTTGATGAAGGTTAAAATAAGAGATCTACAGATAGACTTTGACTTATGACCAGTCACTTAGTGACTGTCTGAAGTTATGACAGACCCCTAAAAGGTACTTATGACCTAGATCCAATCTAAGTCAGTCATCGAGAACAGAGTTTTAGTCTTCCGAGCTTTTGGACTAATGCTGAAGTCCATCCTTAGGTAACTTCATCACAATGTGTTACACATTCTTGTGAGAAAATAGTACCCTGAGGATGAGCTGTAGCATGATTCCAAACACTCAGAAGACTAAAACTCTGATCCTGGTGGATCATACAAAATCTATCGGTGTGTGTATGTGTGTGTGTGTGTGTGTGTGTGTGTGTGTGTGTGTATTTGTATGTACACACACACAGAGAGAAAGAGAGTAAACGCAAGAACCTTGAAGGATGATGGGTTTCTTTTCATTGGATCATTGGATGCTAGGCAGCTATCTGGGGTGTGGATTTGGACATCTGCACTATGCAGTTACATTTGTTCAGCTCCATAATGTATCCATGGCCCCCCTCTGAAATTCTATGAAGTTACTTCTTTGACTACAAGGGTATCCAAGAAGGAAAAAGAAAGTGCCATTTTAATTGTGAACTATTGATAGCTTTTGCCTCTATCCTTATAACTATTCAGGACACATGAATAGCATATTTGATATGGTGGATAGTCTAATGTTAGCAAACTCTTGGTTGTGCATAGACTTGTTTATGGGTCTCCTTGATCCAACATCTTCATATTCTACCTAAACACATTTATATAGACACAACACACAAAAACAGTCATATACATTACTCCCCATATATCCCCATCTATTTATATTGCACTTTTTTTCTGAAATCCATATCCTTCCTTGCTTATTCACTATAATAAAAATACATATATGAACAGTAATAACAACAAAGGAAAGTTTGATTCTGGTCTGTGAAACTATGAAGAGATTAGAAAGTTGGGGGGGACAGAAAGGGAGGAGGAGGAGGATATCAATGAGACTTAGGGTTGGGAATAGGGATGGTGGTAGAAAAATTGATAGGAAGGCAGATTTGGAGAATGTTGAGAAATCCAGTGGTTCATGGGAGAGACATAGGAGTGTGGTGGCTCACAAGTTTAGAATGCTGGACTGACTATCAGCAGGCTCGTGTTTGAGACCTGTTGCTGCTGCAGGCAGGGTGAGCTCCTGTCACACATTCCAGCTCCTGCCAGATACTCACAAGTAGATAAATGGATACCACTTTGGTGGGCAACTTCACAGGGATATGAAAGGAGACCCCAACTGGGCATCCCCTGGCCAATATCATTAGCTAATCCTTTAATCACTTTGGTGCTTCTAATATGAAAGAAGAAGAATGGGAGGGATTTTGGGAAAACTGAAGATTGACAACAAGAGCAGCATCAAGGAACAAGTGCAGTAGACATGGAAAGAAGATGTAGGAGACTTGGTTGCTCACTCATTCCAATTCTTTTTTAAAAAATAACTCCATTCTGGACTTTCTAGGATTTTTTTTAAAGATTCACATCTGAACAGGGCATCCATCATTCTTTATTATCAGCACAAATGTGAAGTAACAAAATGGCTATAATAAAGTTATTTTAAGATGTTTTCAATTGTGCACACTGCATAAAAAATAAGTATCAAATTCAGCCTCCCTCATCTTTTTTCATCATGAGATGCTCCTTCATGTTCATGTGAGGTTTCAGGATAATGATGTAACATTTGGGGACAAAGATGCAGCCCAGTAAGCCCAGGCTCGAGGAAAGGATGGAGAAGATCTGCACAGCCACCATGTACTTCCCTTTGGTGCTCAGGTAGGTGGGGACAAAGGAGATCCAAACACTGCAAAAAACCAGCATGCTGAAGGTGATCAGCTTAGCTTCATTGAAAGTCCCTGGCAGCTTGCGGGCCAGGAAAGCCACCAGGAAGCAGACAACAGCCAGAAAACCCATATAGCCAAGGGCAGAGTAGAACATTGTAACCGAACCTTCATTACATTGTAACAGGATCTGTCCCGGTTGAGAATGCATGTCAACATCTGGGAATGGGGGAGAAAGTCCAAGCCATATGATGCAGATTCCTATCTGAACCCAAGAACAGGACAAGACAATGGAGGTGGTCAGATGCTTCCCCAGCCATTTCCTCATCCTGCTGCCTGGCTTTGTGGCTAAAAATGCCACCACCACCATTATAGTCTTGGCCAACAAGGAAGACACAGCAACTGAGAAAACAATACTAAAAGTGGTTTGCCGAAGAAGGCAGGTTACTTTTTGGGGATGACCAATGAACAGGAGGGAGGTCAAGAAGGATAGGAGGAGAGAGACCAGGAGAATATAGGTGAGATCCCGATTATTGGCTTTGACTATGGGAGTTTCTCGGTATTTAATAAAAATGTATAGAACAAAGCCAGTGGTTAGAGACAAAATAACAGCAGAAATAGCCAGGATTAGACCTAAGGTTTCTTCATAAGACAAGAAACTTATAACTTTGGGATCACACTGATCTCGCTTCTTATTGGAATGCTGGTCAACTGGACACCTTTTGCAATGAGCAGCATCTGAAAAGCAGAAACAATGTTTTCATATTAGCAGATAACTTGTACTCCTAATTGTCAGCACATATACATTCAACAATCTCACCCAAATTAAATAAACCTATTACAACATTTTGAAGGGAATAGATGCAAGCTACATTTAATTGTGCTTGATTAGAATTAAATGTTGCTGTGAAATAAAACAAAGAGCAGTGTGTAATAGTGAGCAGATTCTATAGAACTTCCAGATTCAAATGCAGTGTGGTGCATTTGATACACTTAGAAAAAAACATAATTTGATCATTGTTTCTGAATCTTAGCTGAAGTAACCAGCTGACCAGTGTGGAAACCAGTATGTTTGCCCAGAGGAAATTTTGATCTGATCTATCAGGGATAGATCTTGCAAGACTGATGTCATAGACCATGTTTTGCATACAGAAAATTACAGCATCATCCACAAACAGTTCAAAAGGAATGATCAGAACAGCCTTTCAATGATATTTTGATAGATCTTTGGAAAGCAGAGTAGATAGTAGTTCGGTGATGGTCAATATTTTGTCTTAGGGATGGCATTTGAGAAAGTAGTAGGTTAGCAAGATTGTTAAGATATTCATGAACTAGGAAAGCCAATGGTAACAAGTTCATCTAATGAATAGGCATAACAACTAAGTCAGCCAAAGAGAGCTAAAACATCAAGTCTGTGCAGAGAATTGAAACTGAAACTAGAAGGCTGGGCATGGCTCAGCCCACTTTGTACTCTCTCTGTCTCCCTCTGAACTCTGAACTAGAAGCTGCTTGTGTTTTACTTGTAATTATTGCTACATTGAAGAAAAACTCTGCTAATGGTATTGTAAATTCATCCGTTATTATGTTTATAAAGAAGTTAATGAATAAAGGGAGAAGGGGTGTGCCCAAAGCTGCAGTGCCACGAATTTCCCCTCGTCTGAAGGGGAAATTTGATACCGCCGCCGCCAGGCGACCCGGTTCCTTTGGAACCGGGTCAAAACCACCCTGAAGGGGTGGTGAAGGAGAGGGCGTCATCAGGTGGACTGGGGGAGGCGGCATCCCCCCCCCCCAGGGAGCCTGCAAGTCCTCAGCCGGCGGCAACCGGACACGACCATGGCTGCTGTGCCATGGTCACCATAGCCGTGGCGGACACACCGCTGAAAGGAGAAGATGTTAAAAATGGTAACACCTGGACAGAACCGAAGAACTGAGCTGGTGAGGAGTGAGAGCCAAAGAGAATTGTGAGTACCTGAGTCAAGGAGAAAGTTTTGACTTTGTTTTTGAAAAAGTGAAAGTCAAAATGGAACAGAATTCCCATAAAAGTTTAAAAGCAGCTAACCGGAAAGGAAAAAAATGGAAAAGAATTTGTCTAAGAATTTTCTTTTAAAAAGACTGGTTAACTAAAACCCTAACCTTCAACTATTACTTTAAGAGATTGGACTGTTTTTATTTTTAAAATGAACTTTGGTGATTTGTATTCCTTTGTTCCTGGATTTTATTAGCTAATTTGGACTAGAAAGAGGGACATCTGCTGGCAAGAAAGGACATAAAGTTACAAGATTGTTTATACTTTGTGGCAGCTGTCTAACCTTGAAGAGGATTGTTTTTGAGACTTTCCTGAGAACTGGCTGGAACTTATAACAGATATGTTGTTGTTTTCTCTACATTGCCTCACAACTACTGTTTTTGTTTGACTGGACTGGAATAGAACTTTTTTCCTTTGATTAAAAATGGAGGTGGTTGAACAGAGGAATACTACAGAACTTCTGCTGGACTTAAGAGATAAAATTAAAGCATATTTCAAAAAATATTACAAGGATTCTCAAGAGCCACAAGAAGAAGAAGATCAGCAATTGGAAGGAAGCAGAGGGGCAATGGAACACAAAGAGGATGAACAGGAAGAACAACAAGAAGAAAAGGCTGAAGAACAGGGAGACAGAACAGAAGATATCTTGGAGAACTACCAAATTGACAACTGCAAAGAATTTAGTTATTATTTTATGGAAAGAAAAAAAGGGAAAGCCAGCTTTGAAAATAGACTGAGGATTTGGTTTCAAAGGAACAAAGGGAGGAAACTAGGGATCACTGTGGGAGAATATGTAAAATTATTAAAGGCCAAAAAGAAAAAAAAGGAGAGGGGAAGAAATGGAGGCTACAAAGCGAGAAGGAAGAAAGGGAAAGAAAGACTAAGTTTAATGGGATGGATTTTTAAGGAAAATGGATGAATTTATCTATGGTTGAATATTGGCGGAAATTTAAAAGCATCTTTGAAAGCTTTCTTTAAATTTTAACTTTTTATTAGCATTATATAGCTAAATTTAGCTACTAGTAATTAAATATAATTAATAGACTGTATTATTAAAATGACAAAAATGATAAGTATACAATGGATATTAATATTTCTAATTTAGATAATTATGAAGGACTTATTGTTTTTAAAACAGAATTTATTACAAATATAAAATAACTGCTGTAATTTGTAGATGGGATTTTTATGAGAAGTGATCTTTGATCAGTGAAAATAATGTTAAACTATATGTTCTTTCTTTCCACGAGTTATTTTGGTTTTTTTCTTGTTTTTTTTAATATGTTATTGTAATTATGTATTTGTTCTTCTCTTCCCATTCTTAATTACAATGCGTATTCTTATTAAATTAGGGTATTTAGTTACATAAAAGTTGTTAGAAAAAATGATGAAATGACAAGAAGGAAGAACTAACAAACAAAGTTAAAATAAAATGGCATAAAGGCTTAAAGTACTTAAATAAGAGAGATGAAATTGAATATCATGGTGGAACCAATTGTATTAATGATGATACAAATAATTGTCAAACTTCAGGTGAAGAGACCTTTGGAGGTATAAGATAAAATGAACAATTGTAGATGGATTATGTTACTGTGATGATACAAAAATGAGATGATATGTATGTTTTTTGATGTGGAGAAAAATAAATAAAACTTTTTCAAAAAAAAAAGAAAGACCATAAGTTTAAAGTTTGCATTCACTTCAGAAAGAGACCTGGTTCCACTATGGTTACAACCTTGTTAGAATGAACTTCCTCCAGCTCAATGAATTTTATACTAATGGGTTTCCCCAGGAAGCTGATTGAACTTTTCCACAAAGTTCAGATTAAATTGCTACACAGAAAGAAGCACAATGTTCTGGCAACAATTCCTTTCCCGAAGAGTCAAGTAAATATGAAATTGTGTTGCACTTGTGGGATATGGATTAATCAGTAATTTTCCATCTTATTTCCTTTTAACATATACCAAATGTCAGGCTAAACTCCCAGGGCTTGATTATATGTGATAACCTTAGTTTTAAACCACATTCTTAGATAAATCCATAAATTAAAATTAATTCAATGAAATCTTTTTTGAGCACACAGTAAAAAAAAAAGCATGGGGTTGAAGTCAAAAAATTAACTATCTTGGCAACAAAGCTCAGGAGATTTAAAGCCCTGTTAAGCATGTGGACTCTTAATTTACTAATGGCTCCAAACAAAGGTTTAGTTGGTTAGATGCTATCAAGTCAGGTTAGACCGCCCCACCCCACCCCTACTTATGTTATGGGTAATGTTATCTCAACCTCTTCTACCAACATTTCATACTTCATCCAAGAACTTTCAAGTGATCTCCGTAATTTTTCTATTCACCTTGTCTTTCTCTTCTACTTCCTTCAGTCTTTCCAGCAATGATCACGTGCTGACTTACAAAGATAGTTCCAGCAGTCCCAATTGTCACTGTTAAGCAAATCCAGTGCAGTAGTTAGACATACTGTCATTTGATTGCCACTTGCAACCTCCCAAAGGCTTCCCCATTGACTTTGTTTGTCGGAGGCCAGCAGCAAAGGTTATAAATGGTGATCATGTGACTGCAGGACATTGTTGACCCTTGTAATTGAGAGCTGGTTGCTAAGCCCCAAATCACAATTACATTACTGTGGAAATAGTGCAATGGCTGTACTACAAGAACTGGTCATGAGTACCATTTGTTCAGTATCACCATAACTTTGAATGTTTGCTGAAAACATGATCGTGAAAGGAGAATTACCTGTATTATGATCTGTTTTTCTTTAGTCAAAGAACTAGTTGATCAGGAACTACTAACCCATACAATTGTATAAACCCATATTTCCTGTCTTCCATACAAACAAGTGCATTCAGAAAGTACTTGTTACACTGCAGCCTGATTCTACAGTTGTTGAAATTCATTTTTTCCTCATTATTTCACACTCAGTCCCCCATAATGACAAAGAGAGAACAGAATTATATACTTACACAATAACTGCTTGGTTCTTCACAAGGGTTGCAAAGTCTTTGTTTTCTTTATATTTTATTTATATATTAATTTGCCCAAGTTTATATGCAGCCTACTTTTCTGATTAATGGCAGATTACAACATATGACGTAAAAATGCATATACCAGTAATCAAGAAACATAAATAAGAAAGAAAACAATTTTAAAACTGTAAATAGATACTTAACTGCCATCAAATGCCACTCTCTTAAAAGAAGAGTCATTTAATCTTGGGAGCAAGTAGTTCCAAGAAGAAGGTAGCTACTTCTGCAAAATGATTCTGGGTCCTCCAATTTATTTAAGAATGAGTGTTCCCCTCATTTCGCAGATTGGGCAAATTTTATATGAATGAGTTGGTTCTGAAAGTAATAGCAACCCAAGTTGTAAAGGATTCTATCAGTAATCAGCAACATCTTGGGATTAAGTAAAATCAGGTTAATACCAAGTAGTTATTACCCTTTGAGGAAATTACAATTAGCTAGAAGCAGTGGAGGTGGATACAATTTAGGTTTATGTTTATAAATTGATCTAAGCCTTACAGGGGGGTCAAATTCAAGGCCCGGGGGCCAGATCCAGCCTGCAGGGTGCTTAGATCTGGCCCGTGGGGCCACCCTACAAAAACACCCTAGATATATATATTTTGTTTGGAGTTTTTGCTTGGCATGGTAGACTTTTTTCCCCCGATCAGTGCCCAGTGGTGGGTTCCTACCAGTGCGGACCAGTACATGAGCACCAGTAGCGGCGGGCTGGTGACATAATTTATGTGTGACGGCTCCGGTGCTGTCTGTGCCGGTCCATGCATGCAGCCATCTTTTTTTCACAATTTTTGTTTATTTTTTGGGGTTTAACCCTAAACCTTGACGTGACATCAAGTTGGCCATGCCCAGTCAGTCACATAACCACCCAGCAACCCCGCCACCCAGTCACATGACCACAAAGCCACTCCCAGCCAGTCACATGACTGCCAAACCATTCCTACACAGTCACATGTCCATGAAGGCACACCCACCATCACATGACCATCAAGCCCTGCCCACAAAGTAAGCCACAGCTACAGAGTGGTAGTAAAAAAATTTGGAACCCACCCCTGTCAGTGCCACACTAATCAATACAATAACTTTTCAATATAATAGTTTGATCAATAGCATACATACCACCAGTAAAAACGTATAAAGGTTCTTCAAACTTGTGATGGAAATGAAATCAACAAGAAGGAACATTGATGGATGTGTAAAATAAAAAGCCAGAAAAATTTTGGACTCAATTACATATAGTTTTTAAAGATCCACATATAATTGAAATCAGAGATTTCTCTTTTGGGGATTCATGGATGGGCAGGTGAGAAAAAAAATCATGCAACTTTGTTTTTATATATGACAACTCCAGCAAGACTACCGTATTACATGCACAAAGGTATGGAAGGATTCGAATTTACCCACAGCGAAGGAATGGATGATGAAGTTGGTGTAACTTGCTGAGATGGCCAAATTGATACCTCTCTGTCTAAGTTTCAGGATGATTTGGAAATTCTTACTGAGTTTTTGTAGGAAACAGACAAAAATGAAATTCTGATGTATCGTTTTTGTGATTGGAAAAAAAATATTTATAGAAAAAAATGTAAACAGTGCTGTAACCCTAGAGCAAGTAGCAAATTTATATTTACACTTACATCTGCTGTTTTTTTTAAAAAAAAATCAAAAATCACTTTTTTCCTGTTCATTGATTTCTATATTTTTGCTTTTGATTTTTTTTTCTTCTTTCCTCCATTCTAAATATTTGATCTTGTTATCTTTTATTCTGTATCCTAATAAAGTTTATTTTTAAAAAATTAAATACATTCCAGAGTTAACTGAGTCCCTTTTAAAAAACTGAATCTTAAATTCTATTTTAAAATGCATAGAAATAGCAATAAGCTGTTATCTTCAGACGTGACCTCTGACTACAGATGGCAGTGGATCAACATAAGATATAACACTTCAGGACTGGTTAAAATGTATTGAATGTTTAAAGCATCAAGAATATTTAAAGGATTCAATTATTTAGGCTTAAAGGAAAAATTGCAAGGTCTTAGCTCAGATTATAAATTCATTTCAGAGTTTTCTTGACAGACAGATGAAACTTTGGGAGAGTTAACAAGGGAATATACATTGATCTACATATTTATTACCAAGTTCACCTCGTTGAATGCAGCAAAGCTTAAGGGTATAAGCAAAGCCAGTAGAAACTTTCCTCAAGTGTGCTTCGTTTTTTTCACTATCCTTAAAAGTAATTCCAGAGTAAGATACAA
>JANHGD010005073.1:99767-111478 GCA_027560375.1 Imantodes cenchoa | reverse complement strand
AGTGAGTGACATTGAGTTGGCCATGCCCACCCAGGTTTTGTGGCTCCCGGTGTTTTCTTTTCTGTGGGAAATGGGTCCAAATGGCTCTTATAGTGTTTAAGGTTGCAGACCCCTGGTCTAGGTTCTAAAGAATTACTTTTAAATTCAAGTATTTAAAGACTACAATTCCAACCTGTTTTATCTATTGAATGCATGTTATAACTTCTTAGTTCAGCTGGTCCTGAAAGCCTTCCAGAGTTTACAGGATTGGGATAAAATCTTTCTGGTCTTCTAGGAGGAAGAGGTTGCTCATTATAGAGGTGACCTATTGTTTAATAAAAAATAAAGCTTTTTCATAAGAATTTCTGAACAATGCCTACAGTTTATTTTATTTCACATTCCTTATACACAGTACTTACAAGTTAAACTATAATGGATAAGAGGCACATGCTCCCAGAAAATGTTAATGGAAATCCGATACTTATTATTTACTTACTATAGAATGATATAATCTTAAGATTGAAAGGGAAAGTGGAGGTCCTGTAATCCATACCACTTGCTTATGCCATTTCGCAAAAATTGCTATCCAGCTATTGTTTGAAAAGGTCCTGCAATGGAGCCCCAATGATTCCAGTAAGCAGGCTGTTTAATAACTCTCATGTTCAGGAAATTCCTCTCCATTTCAATTTTGGATTTCTCTCAGAAACATATCTTCTCTGGAGAATTAATCTGTAACATATGATGCTAGAAAAATGATTCAACTATACTAGTCTGAGGAATTCCTGGGACATCCCTTTAAAAAAAAATGGACTAGATGAATATCAGTACTACTGGTATGAATGTACTTTATATATTTTCAGAAATGTGTAATCTGGTAATGGTTCTAGAGTTCTAGTCATATAGGTTTTGGATTAAATAAACCAAAAATGTACTCCTTAAAATGTTTAAATCAGCTATTTCTGTAATACATAATACATACCTGTATTAGGTATGTTCTCCACCCTAAGTTATTTATAAAATTAATAAAGGGGGATGTAAATCAATAAATATTAATTCTGAGGAAAAAACAATGTTTAGAGTATACCACCTTCAAATGATTTATACATATTCATCCACTGTACCCAAATCAAAAATCCATTTCAAAGGAGATCTCAGTAATATTCCAATGTAGTTTCATTTCTGCATTTGGCAAAGAATGGCAGATCATGTTTTGTTACCTGGGTGAGGAAGGATTACTCTGTGATCTCTATCCCATGGAGGTGACAAAGATCCAGTGTCAGAAGGGGGCCTGTGTGGATCAGATAACCTACTAGTGTTCAGCTCTCCTCTTTCATTACCAACTTCAGTTATGCCAGGATTCCCAAGTCCTCTTGAACCTAATCAAAAAAATTATCATGGATCCAATTAGCTCACTATCTAATAGTCTTAACCTATAAACCTATAAATTCCAAAACAATGTCATTTCAAAAGATGTAAATCTGTTGTCTCATATTTATCATAAAATGTATTCATTGATCAAGTTTAGGTGAAAAGATAAATTTGACTAATATACACAAGTAAAATCTCACTGAAGTTACAAATAGGATACCAAAGTATAACGTGTTTGTGATATTTAAGCTAAGCTTAACATACATTTTACATTTATGTAAAATTTGTATCATGCAGCTTGAATACTGATTCTTCGAGGTGTACAGTGGATATAGAAAATCTAGTTAAAATGCCAGATTTTTGAGATGTAAAAATATCAGACCAAGATAAGTCACTTCAGAATGTTTTCAACCTTTACTATAACATACAAGCTCTATAATTCAATTGAAAAACAAGCAGAAATATTTTAGGGAGGAAATAATAAAAAGTACAATAGCATGGTTGCATAAGTATACCGTCTTATAAATAGGGATGTGATTATATTTAGAATTAACCAATCACATTCAAACTGATGGCAAATAATAGTCAGTACACCCCTGCCATCAATTAAAGTAATGATCAAATCCATATAACGTTCAGCTGTTTTGGTAGGATTTTTCTGATATTTACTCAGTTGCCTCTTAAACCAAAACCCATGGTCTGCAAAGAGCTTAAAAGTATCAAAGGGATCTCACTGTTGGAAGGTATCAGTGAGAAGGGTACAAACAATTTTACCATGAAACATACTGAAGATAATCAACAAGAAGTAGAGAAAAACAGTGATATTACCAAGAAATGTATATTCCTCCAAAATTTATGGGGGAGGGTGGGAGAAACAACAACCAAGAAGAAAACTGGGCTGGGAGGCCGCCAAGAGGCCTACGGCAACTTTAAACGAGCTTCAGGAATTTTTGGCAAGTACTGATTGTGTACTACATGTAACATCAATCTCCCATATTCTTCATATGTCAGGACTGTAATGTATGGTGGCAACATGGAAGCCTTTTCTTACAAAGAAAATCACCTAAGTCCTGCTACATTTCCCAAAAACCTAAATCGAGTCTGATAAAGGCATCATGTGGGAAAAATGTTTTATGGTCTTATGAGACCAAGGTTGAATGTTTTGACCATGATTCCAGAAAGTATGTTTGGTGCAAAACGGACACTGCGCATTACCAAAAGTACATCAACAGTGAAGCGTGTTAGTGGCAGCATTATGCTTTGGAACTGTGCTTTTCAGCTAGAATTGGGGCTTTAATCAAGGTGGAGAGAATTATAAACAGTTCCAAATATCATGCTAAAATGCTAAAGATGAAGAGGAATTTCACATTTCAACACAACAACCCAAAGTATACCTCCAAATCAACAAAAGAATGGCTTCACCAGAAGATCAAAGTTTTGGAATGGCCCAGTCAGAGACCAAAGCTGAATCCAATTGAAAATCTGTGGGGTGACCTGAAGAGGGCTGTGAATAGGCGTTGCTTCTTACCTGATACGCCTCTTCTCATCCGGTGGAAACAGCATTCAGAGTGGGTTATCTCCACCAATCAGCTGAAAGGACCGAGCCAGATCTTTAGTATAAATGTTGAGGATCCGCCTCCTTTTCCCCAGATCTGACAAATCCCAAAGACCAGCTCGTTGATGGTAGGTAATGTGATGTGATATTTGACACAGAGACTCCCAAGGTAGTTTCACCAGAAAAAGAGTAAGAGACCGAAGAAATACAGGAAGGGAGGGAACTGAATGCTGTTTCCACCGGATGGGAAGAGGCGTATCAGGTAAGAGGCAACACCTATTCTCCATCCTGGGGTGGAAACAGCATTCAGAGTGGGACATACCAAAGCGGCAGTCCCAGGGTGGGTCAATTCTACCTCCTAAACTCCCTGTGCTACCTGTTGTAAGACCCTCCTGCCAAAGGCTGCTTGGGCACTGGCGTAAGAATCAATCTTGTAGTGAGTGATGAACTGTGATGGATGCGCCCAGGTGGCTGCTTTGCAGATGTCTTCCAGCGAGGCCCTGGTGGACTACGCGGTGGAAGTGGCGGCACTCTTGTAAAGTGTGCTGTAATCCCCTTAGGGGGAGCTACCTCAGACAGTTCATACGCCTTGGATATGGCACTGCGAATCCAACTGCCAATGGTGATCGAAGAAGCCCTATGACCCAGGTGTCATGGATGAAAGACAACAAAGAGAGCCTCTGATCTCCTATAGGGCTCAGTGCGACAGATGTAGATCTTTAGAGCCCGTTTGACATTCAACGTATGCCACCTTCGATCCTATTGATGTTGAGGGTGTGCGCAGAAGGTTGGAAGGATTAATTCCTGCGACCTATGGAAGAGCAAGTTAATCTTGGGCAGGAATGACAGATCCAAACGCAGTGTTACTCTGTCTGGTTGGAAGATACAGAGATCTGCTCGGACTGAGAGGGCCGCCAGCTCAGAGATTCTGCGGGCTGAAGTAATGGTCACCAGGAAGGCCACCTTGATTGATATGTGACAGAGAGAAGCCTCTCTCTAGGGTTCTTATAGAGGCCCAGTGAGGGACGAAAACACCTTGGGCAAATTCCAGGTAGGATAACGATGGACAACTGGAGGACAGAGATTGGTAGCTCCTTTTAAGGAAGCGACGAATGTCGGGGATCTGTGAGAGGGACGAGAATCCCGGAACGGAGATACAGGTAGACCGTGCGGCCACTTGTCGTCATAATGTGTTGGATGCTAACCCTTTCTTGAGGCCGAGAGTAAGGAACCTAACTATTTTAGGGACTGGAATATGCCATGGAGTGAGACCCTCCTTGGCGCACCAGGAGCAGGTTCCAGGTGGCGGAGTAAATTCTGCCTGTGGAGGGGCGTCTGGCTGCTTGCGTGATCTTGATTGCGTCCTCGTCATATTCCTGGCTTCTTAAACATCTCCGCTCAGCCTCCAGGAGGTCAAGCGTAGCCAGGCTGGTTCCGGATGCCGTACTGCCCCCTGGCGGAGCATCTCACAGGAAATTGGCAGTGGCCACGAGTGGTCCACCGACAGCGCCTGGAGGTCTGCAAACCAGGGTCTCCTGGGCCAGAAGGGCGCCACCAGAACTATCTCGGCTCTCTCCTCCATGAGCTTCTGAATGACCTGAGGGATTATTGGGAGTGGAGGGAAGGCGTACAGAACACCTCTTGGCCATGGGCTTCACAGAGCATTTACCTGTTCTGCTCCCAGTTCTGGGTATCTGGAAAAGAATCTTGACCGGTGGGCATTGTTCCGGGTCACGAAGAGGTCCACGCACAGGGGTCCGAACCGGCAATCTATCTCTGCCACTATGGACGGGTGAAGTTGCCATTCTGCCTGGTTGATCTGTGTCCTGCTGAGCCAGTCCGCCTGCATGTTGGTCTCTCCCGAGATGTAATCGGCTGTCAGGGAGGCAAGGTGCCTCTCTGCCCACAGGCCCAGCTTCATCGCTTCCCTCTGGAGCGCCCTGGATTTCGTGCCTCCTTGGCGGTTCACATGAGCCTTCGTGGAAATGTTGTTTGTTAATAATAGGACATCCTTTCCCTCCAACTGTGGTTGAAAATGCCTTATCGCCTTGAACGCTGCCCTGAGTTCCAATAAGTTTATCGGAAGGGATGACTCTTGGGTGGACCACAGCCCCTGGGCCATGGCCCCTTGCATGTGGGCCCCCCATCCTTTTAGACTGGCGTCGGTTGTTACGACCACCCTGTTGTGCACCTGGAAGCAGCTGCCCCTGTCTAGGGCAGAGGACCTCCACCAGAGCAGCGAACGCTTCACCTGGAGTGGAACTGCGACTCTGCGCGATGAAGGCCCATCTTCTGCAATGGTAAGAGAAACCATTGTAGATCCCATAAATGAAGTCTAGCCCATGGGACTATGCCAATGCACGATACCATCTTCCCCAACAAGGAGGACAAGGTTGCTAGGGGTGTTCTAGGCTCCTCAAATACTTGTGTCACTAATTCTCTGATAGACTTTTGCCTGTCTGGGGATAGGAAAACCAGGCAGGACGGGGATTCAATGACTGTACCTAAATGCAAAATGGACTGGGATGGGGAAAGGTGACTTTTCTCCAAATTAACTGAAAACCCATGCCGGGTCAAACATGACATGGTGAGGCTAAGGTACTGCCTGGCCGGGACGGGGCGTGGACCAAAATGTCGTCCAAATAACACAAAACATGTACTGACTGGAATCTCAGTGTGGCTGCTAATGCCTCTAAGAGTTTTGTAAATGCTCTAGGGGCGGATGACAAGCCAAATGGCATAGCCCTGTATTGGTAATGATTTCCCCCGTAACAAAACCTAAGGTACCTGCGGTGGGACCTGCGAATAGGGATGTGCAGGTATGCTTCCGTGAGATCCAGAGATGCCATAAAGTCACCTCGATGGATCAGGGAGAGGATAGTGGAAAGGGAGTGCATTTAAACCCCTTGCGCACTAAAAAAGTATTCAAATCAAGAATCACTTCAAATCAAGAATCGCCCTCCATCTGCCTGACGCTTTGGGAACTATAAAGAGGATGGAGTAAAAGCCCCTCCCTTTAAACCTATCCGGTACCCTCTGGATGGCCCTGATCTGCAACAGATGATCAATGGCCTCCTCCATTAGTTTACGTTTTAATGGAAGTGTCGAAACTGAACAACTAATGAAAAAACTGGGGGGGAGGGGATAAAAATTCAAGGGCTAATCCCCTGTGAACAGTGTTAATGACCCAGGGATCCTGGGTTGAGTGCAGCCATGTCGTCCAGAAATATGCTAAATGGCCGCCTATATGAAGGGCAGGTAAACTACCATCTTCCTCTCCTGAACTGCCTACCCTGAAATCCTCCCCTTTGCTGTCTGCGGTATGGCCTTCCCTTATTTCCCCCGTCTGCGAACCGCTGACGATAAAAGAACTGACCTGGGGTCCTGGGGATGGAAGAACCCTGGTCAGCTGACCGAAAGGGCCGCCTGGTGAATGCTGAGGTCTTAGGAGCACCTGGTGCGTCTTGTTGAGGGTCTATCTTTTTATCGTCTGGTTTTAGGACCTCATCTGCTTCACCCGTCAAAGATGTAGAGGAGTGGAGTGCCCTGATAGGCTCATCAACTGGAGGGACTACAAGCAAATCTGAGAGGTTAGATGAAACATTGTAAAAGCATTTGTCTAGTGAAGAAGTGGATGGACCTGCGGCCGGTTGAGCGCATTGGCGTTCAACCGTGTCCACTAGTAACTGCAGGGCTGGGAGTATATCCGCTTGTTGTTTGACCTCAGAGAACAGAGGATCTGTCTTCTCGCCCATTGTAGTGGAGGTGGCAGGAAGAAGTGTTACAATGCCTGTGGCTGCCTTAGCCTTATACAATAGTGATTTAAATAGGTGAGGAGGAAAAAGCCCTGATGTGACTGACTGATCTGAGGGCAACCCTTCATCTGTGGATAGGTATCCCTCAGCTTCCTCAGCTAGCTCCTCCTCCTCTGACTCATCTTCACTGGAGGATGCTGATGAAGATGCCACAGGAGCAGGTTGTCTGCGAGGGGCCTTAGCTTTTGGCTGACTACTTACTTTCTCTTTTCTTTTACGTTTAGAGGGCGCCTGAGCTAGGCCCGAAGGCCCAGCTAGGCACTAAGGATGGTATACTGGCTTGCAACACCTGTTGAAAGGCTGCCACCATCATGGCCTGCAATTGGCCTGGGTCCAGTGCAGCCTGGGCCTGGACAGGTAAGCTTTGCATTTCTGGTGATAATTGGGCCAACTGTTGTGTTTCCTGAGGCACTAATACATCCTGTTGGGAGAGTTTTATCTGATCAGCCTGGCTGCCCCAAAGGTTGCCCTGTGGCCTGGGGATTTCCATGGCATCAAGGGCCAAGGGATCCCCTTCGCATCCTGTGGTGGGTTCTCTAGCCTCTTCCTCAAGAGGACCTGGTTAGGGTAGACTTCTCACAGATGCGCTGCAGGGCCTTGTCCCTTCTCCTCAGCCTTGGAAGAAGGCTTCCTGGTCTTTGGAGGCCTGGGGGAAGACCTGTCTAGAGAGGAATCAGATTCCTCCCTTTGACTTCTGTTGGTCTTACCCCCTTGCTTTTCTGCCATGGTTAATTATATTAATTAGTAGTTAAGGAACAGTAACAGGATTGATAGGCCCACTCTAATTGGAAATCAAAATGGCCGCCGTCCCCTGCACAGGTCCCCTGAGCTCAGCCACATGTAGAGGCCAATGCTGCAGGGAGAAAAAAGGCCCCGGCTCTGTGCCTCACCAGAGGAGCCAGACTTAATTGAGCTCTGGGGGGACTCAGAGCCCCACTGGGAGCCCCTCGTCTCTTCCCCCCCCCCACACGCTAGGCCCTCCAAGTCGCCTCTGGGCTATAGAGGTCTAGCGCAAGGAAATGGGCCTGCTTACAGAGCAGGTTCCTGGGGGTGGCTCCTTGCCATCTGATCGGCGCTTACCGCCTCTGCAGCAGCCGAGGAACCTCGGTGTTAGCAGGGAGCCGATCTGAAGTGGGGGAAGCCAATGTGAAAAGCCGGCAGCCCGCTTATTCAAAGGAAACCGAAACCGCTTCCCACGTGACTAGGAAGGCGCTCAGCAGCAAAATTGTTGGTAAACGGCCC
Organism: Imantodes cenchoa; assembly: GCA_027560375.1. NCBI lineage: Eukaryota > Metazoa > Chordata > Lepidosauria > Squamata > Dipsadidae > Imantodes > Imantodes cenchoa. Next base: position 103,519 of record JANHGD010005073.1, on the reverse strand, counting down.
TTCGTTCGATGCAGGTGTTAATTAAAGCAATCGGGCTGGGTGGCAAGCGAGGACAAGGCAACACGTGGAAAAGTTTTAAACTGTTTTAAACTGTGCCTTCCTTGCTTGCCGGCAGATGGCCACTCTGAGCCGCGCGAGGCCGGCGGCCCCGCGCTGAACAGCTGAGAGATAACACACTATTGCTGGAAGAGATAGGGAAGGCTAAATGAAAGAGAAAAAAATTTGTAACAGCCAATGTTAGTAGGGAGAAGATTAAAAGAAGGAATGGAAGGGGTGAAACAGCAAACAGAGAGGGAGTCTCCTACCATAAACCTTTCGCTGAGTGGACCGAGTCAGATCTGGGGAAAAGGAGGCGGATCCTCAACATTTATACTAAAGATCTGGCTCAGTCCTTTCAGCTGATTGGTGGAGATAACCCACTCTGAATGCTGTTTCCACCCCAGGAAACCTGACAAACTTGGGAGTGCTTTCGCAAGGCACAATAGGCAAAGATTCTAAAAGCAAGGTATGCCAATGCTGATAGGCTCCCAACCCAAAAGACTGAATGCTGTCATAAAATCAAAAGGTGCTTCAACAAAGTATTAGTTTAAGGGTGTGCACACTTATGCAACCACGTTATTGTACAGTTTTTATTATGATTATTTTCTCCCTAAAATTTCAGTTTGTTGTTCAATTGAATTGTACAGTTTATATGTTAAAGGTGGAAAAATTCTGAACTGATTTATCTGAGTCTGATTTTTTTCCCCAAATCTTCCCCCAAAAAGATTTTTTCTTTTGCTGGCAACTTTGCAAGAAAAGCTAAGGGAGCGGGGGGGGCATGGATATGATTGGAATGTGCGAGAAGCTGGGAGGGAAAAAAGGAATTTACATGAGCCATTTGCAGCTTGAGAAAATCTCACAAGCCCAAGGTCACACACCGAAGACTTTTGAAAGGTGCAGTCTGTTTTCCAAAATAAAAAGCTTAACCTGGATTGGTGGACAGTGGACACTAGGTGGCCCAGGTAAGGAAAAGGAAGTTTTACTATGCTGGGTTTCTTGTCAACACCTTAGAACTGGCTTTGCTGCTTCTGTGCCTATATAGATCTGTCATTACAGTTTTACTCCCAGGGGTTTCTTTTGCTGTACATGCCAATGGGACGGTTGACACTTTCTATATCCACTGCAAATACGCATTGGCCCAATCTAGAGCAGTAAAACCTCTGAAATTAGAAAATTCACATATGTTATGGGCATTAAACTTTAAAGAACTCTTCATATAATTAAAAAAGGGCAGGTGTTTCCACTCCCACACACATTCTGATCAGGATTGGGCCAGTGAACACTAGCCAGAGAAAATGTTAAAAAAATACAGAGTGATGTACATTTTATATATTGTGTGCTTTAACTGTAAGGCAGTCTGTAAAAGGCTCTAACAAGCCTCTTCTTTTAGTATTATTTGGTTTCAATATTATTTACAGAAATGTTATATTCACATATCTTTTCTGTTATACAATGTTACTTCAGCTTTAAGAAGTGAAGACTTTTCCAATTTGCCTTTGTTTTACTAATGGTCATCTAGGATTTTAGAAAAGGACAAGTCATATTCATATTTTACTTTACTTTTTACTTCATATTTTCTTCCTTTTCCTTTACTTTCTCTTCCTTCCTTTTCCTCTGTTACTGTGATACATCCTCAGGATCTTTCCCTCACCACAGAAGAGATTCAGACTTTCAAACATTCCCCCCCACTTTCATCAATGGTGACCAGTTCTTTGAGATTGTCTAAATCTTCAGTTTTCTTGGCAAGGTTTTTCAGAAGTGGTTTGCTTTTGCCTCCTTAGGGCTAGGGAAAAAAAATGACTTGCCCAAGGTCACCCAGCTTTGTGTCTAAATTGGGACTAGAACACACTTTCTAGCCTGATGCCTTAAACACTACACCAAGCTGGCTGTCAGATAAAAACTTTTATCTGACCACAAACATGCATTGTTGAAAGCCTGTCTGTTTATATTCCTTAAGAGTTTTGTTAACTGCCTAGAACTCTAAAAATACTGTGAATCTTTGAATCTGGCACTGTTCTTGATTGCTGTGAAACACTCAAACTTTTGATCACTAAAGTTCACCAGGGTGCTTTTCTCTGCCACTGCTTCTATAATTGCCTATGTTTGTATTATTCTATTGTTCTTATATATGAACAGGAAATATATAAGAACTTGTATCAACATGCAGTAGGACAGTGCAAGTAAGATAAAGGGAGGAGATGCCTGTGTTTACACCTCTTCCAATTCTCCAATTTAAAACAAACTATTATTGTGTTTTGTCCTATCTGCAAAAGTTGCAAATTTCCTTAGCATTCTGTTTGTCTTAGATATGCAATTGTTTAGCCATGTCAGGCTGCTGCTTAGAAAACCACCACCATCACCCTGAAACAAAATCCATATTATATTAAAATTCGTCTTAAAAAGCAAAAGGAAGGAAGGAAGTCTTTTCATCCACCTAATCACTATGTATTTTCAAACAAACATTGCTCTCAGAACCCAATACTATCTCAAACCCAACCTCCTCCAAGAAACCCATCACATCTTTTAAAGAGGTTAAGAGAGTTTTCTTATTTTAGAAGAATAAATGAAAAATAAGCACTTTGAACAGGTAGGAAAAAGAAACTGAAACTATGTTCAACCTTATTCAACCTTTTCATTTTTAATTAGTTGTAGTTCAAAAGCAGGTAAACAGTTTGAGTATCTTATTTTGATTCTCAAACCATGGCATGGTATTGATCTCTTATCTACTTCATTATGCTTCTTCATTCCAGACTGTCTTATGCGAGCAGTTTTGGAATAAAATATATTAAAGCCATCTTTAGGCCACAATCAACCATCTAAGATGGAAAAACCCATAGGGTATTTTATTGTAACATAAGGATAATAATGACCTGCTTTTCCTTTCATCTCATTTATTTTAGTTTTAAAAACTACCATTTGGTCCAGTTTTTATTAATCTAATGAATAAGCAGTATTAGTTTAGGACTTTTAAAAAATAAATTAATTTCAAAACTAATATTTATGCAAATGGCTTCATAGGTACTTGTAGATCAAAGATTTACAAAAAAATTCAGTCAGGAACAAGGGTTAAAAATAGTGCTTTCATGAACAGGAGCCTTCTCTCTGCGGGTTTTCCATAAAAATATGTAATACATAAAGTTGGATATATGGAATTACTGCTCTCAGCTCCATGCTAGAGACCACTTATATAGATAATACAAATTTAGCTGAAAATGATTTTTTAAAGTCGATTTTACAGAACTATTACCAAGAAAGGAGGGATAGACTAAGAGGAGAGAGAATCCAGAATCATTAAGGTTTCAAATTTAAGAAGTGTACCTCTTCCTCCTCCACCTGGAAGCACAGGTGAAAGTCTTAAGGGGCCCTCCAATAAGGTTGGGGGGGAAAGAAAAGCTCTTGTTTCAGATGAAGGTCTGCCCATTGGTGAGGGTCCATATGGGGACTGCTCTGGAACAGTTAAAACAAAATACTAAAATTCACAAAGTTAATGTCAATGGGTGTATAGAACAACAATTATTTATCAGCTCAGATTTGAAGTTTAAATTGAAACATAATAAAGTCAACTGATTTAACTTTTCTTATTAATGCCCTGCAATTATGCAGCTCAGTTTTTGCTAATCATTTAAGGAATTATGCAGATTTTATTTAAGACAGGGGTCTCCAACATTAGCAACTTTAAGACTTGTGGACTTCAACTCCCAGAATTCCTCAGC
>JANHGD010005073.1:60746-73831 GCA_027560375.1 Imantodes cenchoa | reverse complement strand
TTTCAGTGGCCTGCAATACTGCACTCTAACCACTGAGCCACCTCAGCTCCTCATCCTGTTATGTGCTGGCCACTCCCACCCTTATTTAGCAAAGGGGGGAAAGTCGCAATATGTCACGTGACAACGCTGTTACAACACGAGTTTGACACCCCTGCCTTAGAGTGATACAAGATTTTTCAATCCACAGGTGTAACTTGTCTAACAATGCAATAATACATGACACACAACTACTTTTGTGAATAGCCACCATTCAGAGATACCTCTCTCTGAACCTGCTGTATTTATGTACTTCCCTTCTGAATTTCTCTTTTACGATTCCACCAATATGAACTGCAAAAGCTTCTCTGTAACAAGACAGAAACAAACTATGAAAACCCACTTCTGAAAATTATCATGCAATGTTGTATGATTAAGTTCAAGCTCAACTTTGGTGGTGGTGCTTCAGTCAGTCAGTCACTGTGACCTCTTCATGACCAGGGTTGTCAGTATCTGCTTGAACTTCTTGTAAGCTCTTGCTCATGTCATCAGTGATAGCATCAAGCCACTTTCTCTACACTCAGCCAGCCTTTTTAAATTGTTTTTACTTTTTTCTAGTGCATCAGTGTTTCCTTGTGCATTATGTATCCAAAATAGTGCTAGCTTATTTATTAACACTTCCTTAACAAGCAGCCTGGTTTGACTTCCTCTAGCACTGAATGACTTGGCCTTCTTCTCTTACAATCCAAGGTAACCTTACGGTTTTGTTTTTTCAGCCCCACAATATAAAGGCATCTTTTAACCTTTATTCAGCCTTTCCAATGATTCAACTTCCAGTCACACATTACAACTGGGGAAATCCATAATCTTGACATGAAATGTCTTTGTATTTTATTAGAAGGTCTCTGCACCTTAATATTTTGTCTACATCTTCTGTTGTCTGCTTCTGCAGTAGACATCGCTTTATTTCATGGTTACAGTCACTGTCTTTGTGAGTTTTTAAGCATTGAAAGACAATGTCTATTCCTCTTTCAACTTCTTTTCTCCTGTTTGCATTGAGCTGCAGTTGATTATCTCTACTTGCTGTTCAAAGAATTTTCAACCATTTTCCATAGCATATCTGCTGGCATTGAAAAAGGAGTGTAGAATATCCTGTCTGAAGCCTGGATGACAGGTTTCTTTCCCATGGCAAAAACAGAGCTTTCAATTAAGGGAAAAGAGGGGAATTACTTGTCTTCCTCAAAAAAGCGCTGCAAACCTGCTAGTGGTGGCTTTGCCTGAGTCTTCCACTGAAGAAAATGTTTTTACAGTATTTGCCAAATGGAACTTAAGCTTTCAGCCTCCACAGTTTTGCATGAGTTATGTATGGGTCTCTCTCTCTCTCTTTCTCTCTCTCTCTCTTTCTCTCTCTTTCTCTCTCTCTCTCTCTCTCTCTCTCTCCCTTTCTCTCTCTCTCTCCCTTTCTCTCTCTCTCTCTCTCTCTCTGTGTGTTTGTGTGTGTGTGTATTGGCTAGTTGAATGGAGCCTATTCTTCTGTATGGTATGTATAGAATCACATCCTTGTTAAAGTGAGATTTTTACTTTTGTTGAGCAAAGCAAATTGATGGGTGTGAGTAGCTTAAAGGGAAATAGTGTGTAAGGTATACATGGTATTGCATTAGGAAGGGATGGTCTGATATGCCAAGGTGCTCAAACTGGTAGGGCTTGCTAGATATTGTTACGTGCAAGACTGCATAAAAGTTTGGGATGAGTGGGTGTGGGTGTTTATTTAGGAATCAAAACTTTTGCTGATTCTGCCTTCTCAAATCTATAAAAATTAATGCTACTTACTAACAGCTAACTCGAGACTCCCTTGGCCAAAAATGGACCTTGCAGATCTCAAAAGAGAACATTATTCTGGATTTATCCAGCGACAGCAAACATATAAACAAAACCCAAACATTTTCCTTGAAAAAAAAATAGGGAAAATGTTTTATAGTGGGTACCCTGGAAGCTAAATATTGTAGAGCAGACAAATTACCTCCAGATTCCAGGAAATCTGGCAAACAACCTTGTGGATCTTTTAGCAAGGCAGTTTTAAAAGCTATTTGTGATATGACATAGAAACCTAATAAAGAGCCAAGCTTTCCATTATGTATTATTTTCAATTACAATATGCATATTCCCCCTTCCTTGTATGTTGTCTTGCCTTCTCCAATTTTGCCATCAGAACAGCCTGTATAGAGTCTGGCCCAAAGTCAGCCAGAAAACATCCATAGCGAAGGCTCGACTTAAATCTGTTCTCTTTGCTTTGGCACCCCAAAACCATTGTAGCGAGCTAGCACATTCACAAGACAATACAAGTATTTAAAAGTTTTCTCTACTTACTTTCTAGATCTCTTAGAAGATACTTTGCTTACTCAGAGGTAATTACAGCAGTGCTGTAGGCAGAAACCTATGGAACAAAGTTGTATAACTGAATATAATAACAGTGTTTTCTCTGCTTCTCCCTCCCACAAACCCAGTTTTGGTCTTCATTCAAGTACTTACAAAATGTAGCTTCTTTTCTACTTTCACTGCCTTGATAGAAATATCCAAGCATTCTTGTCTAGGAAAGTTCCCAAAGACATACTACTCTGCACAACAATAGTTCCTTCCACGCACGAGAGGATAGCCTTAACCACTTGGAAATGCTGTAACACATTTTCAGGAAATAGGAATGTACGTACAGCAGGGAAGCTGACTATATTGGACCCAAATCTGCCTTTTCTTCCATTGTTTAAATAGTCTAGATAGACACGAAGACAGGACTATGATATTTTAAACTAAAGTGCTCAATCTTTAATGTGGAATCTTTAAAATAAAACTGTATTGTTTCATCTCCTAAACCAAGCATTATATTATATTACAATGTCTAACAATTTGCTTGCTGAAAAGATAATACTTGGTGGCTCTTGAAATTTTTTTCAACTACAATTTCTAATATTCCATTGTCCTAAATATAAATTCTTCAGAAGTAGCTCTTTACTGCAATCAGGCAGCCACATTTCAAATGAATTAACTTCCAGCTCAGTTTCACCATTTCCTGTTAATTATTTACCTATGGGTTGCTTTCATATTCCCAGAGCTCCCTAAGATTCGCAAAAGTTGATTCAATAAAACTTTAATAATTTTTTTAAAAAATGAGAAGAGGCATGGATGAAAAACGGAAGTTTAAAAGTACAGGCTGAAAGATCAAAATCTAAAATGATGCCAGTGAAATAATATTGTCTTAAAAATATTATCTCTACCTTATGCTTGAACCAAATCATTCTCCTGTTAGTAGATAACATCTTCTCGTTACATCTATCTTTTTAGAGATCAAATGTATCAACAGTTGTAATGTCATGGTTAGAAGTCAAAACAGAATAAGAAGTAAACAGTGGTCAGAGGAAAAGATTTATGGTCTTCAAAGGCTAAGGCCCCTTCCTTATATCCATGGGACTATTCTTTTTTTAAAAAAAATTGCAGGTCAAGTTAAGAAAATCAGTAAATTTTCCTGGCTTAGTTACTGGACTACCTGCCAGCAGGAAAATGTCATTTTTCCTAAGGGGAGTGAAGTGAATTTAGATGGACTTCGAGAAAGCCAGATTTAGACACCTGTCACATTATCTGACTAGCAGGTGGCAAGCAATAAAGATGTGGGAATGTAGTAGCATTGTCCTTCTTCCCATATCCCTCACGATTTATCTTCCATACCTATGACTTATAAATTGGACTCTTTCTGAACAAAACATCTTTTCTAAAAAGTGTTGAATCTACACTGACAGGTAAAGAGCCAATTAAGGCACCAGGCTAGAAAGTAGGAGACTGGGAGTTCAAGTCTTAGCCATGAAAGGCAGCTGGGTAACTTTAGGCCATTCACTCTCTCTCAGCTCAACTCACTCACAGGTAAAAAAAGGAGGAGGAAGTATTGGATATATTTGACGCCTAGAGTTATTAGTAAAAATAATAAAGCGACATGTGACTGGGTGGTAATGAGTGACATTGAGTTGGCCATGCCCACCCAGGTTTTGTGGCTCCCGGTGTTTTCTTTTCTGTGGGAAATGGGTCTAAATGGCTCTTATAGTGTTTAAGGTTGCAGACCCCTGTGGCATGAGAGTGTTCAGGTAGCCTGGACCTATGCTATTAAAGGCTTTAAAGGTGATAACCAATGCTTTGAAGCTGCACATAGACGTAGACCAATAGCCAGTGCAGTTCACAGAGCAGAGATGTAATATGGGCCATTCTAGGGGCCCAAAAACTGCTCTCACTGCTGCGCTTTGTATCAGCTGAAGCTTCTCAATGGATTTCAAGGGTAACCTCATATAGAATGCATTGCAGTAGTCCAGATGAGAGATGAATAGAGCTTAAGTAACTAAGCACGGGGACTCATGATCCAGGAAAGGCCACAACTGGTGCACCAGCCAGACCTGTGCAAAAGCTCTCCTAGTCGCACCCATCACCTGCTCTTTGAGCAGGAGACATGAATCCAGGATAATCAAAATGGATCTGAGCAGGTTAGTATCACTCTGTCCAGAACTAAGGATGACAAAAACTTGAATCCTGAGGCTTCCTGCACCCAAAGTTACTCAGTCTTGCCACGTTTCAGCCAAAATCTGTTGTCCCCTATCCAGGTCTCTACAACCTCCAGACATCACGAAAAGGAAGAGACAGCATTACTCAGATCACCAGATATAGATCTGGTGTACGTATCTTCAACATATTAATATCTCAACCCATGGTGACGGATGAGTTCACCCAATGGCTTCTTGCAGTTGTTAAATAGAAGAGCAGAAAATATCGAGCCCCGCAGGACATTGTAAATGAGCAGTCGGGGGCTGGATCTCTCACTCCCTATTAACACTGATTGGGACCAACCTTGAAGAAAGGAGTTGAACCAGCCCTAAACTGTGTTGCCCAGCCCCATCTCACATAGCCGACCCAAAAGGATACCATTGTTGATAGTATTAAAGATTGCTGAAAGATCAAGGAGAGCAAGGATGGTTGCAACTATCCCCATCCTACTCTTGCCAGTGATCAGTGTGACCAAAGTGTCTCTGTCCCATAGCCAAGCCTGAATCCTGCCTGAAAGGGGTGCAGGAAATCAATTTCATCTAAACAACCACTTTTTCTATCACTTTCTCTAAAGAGGGAAGATGGGAGACTGGATGCAAGTTGTCCAGGCAGGTTGAGTCAAGTGATGGTTTTCCCTCTTCAGTCAATGTGGCCCAGGCAAGCCAAAAGGTTGAACCCTATGATTTATATCAACAAATCAATACACCAAATTATCTCCCGAGTTTCCTTTGAAATAATACCATTAGAGAATTTGAAATGTTCATGAAGCATTTTAATTTACCTTTGTGGGCACTTCGATTTCTTCTGTAATAAATACTTCTTCTGTTTGGACAGCATCCATTGAGAAGTAACCAAATTCTTTGCCTTTCTGTAGTAAAAGAGAAAAAATAGCATTTATGAACACACTGTGATTTCTACTTAAAATATTAATGACAGAAAAATTATAACCTCTATAATTTTTTCTCTTATGTTTGGGGAATAAAATTGTTTTTTTCCTTGAGAAAATTTGCTTCCTCCTGTTTTTTTTATAGTAGAGAAATGTTTGTTTTTAATTTACATGCCATAGGATATTATCAATAGCAGTCTTGCTATTTTATCATCAGTACTTTTTCGTCAAATTATGTCAATGGGTCTCAGTTTCAGTTTAGAAGGAAATAATTTTATCATACTATCAAACTGATAACAATTCTATTTAAATTAAGGAGAAATAGGGATGTGAACTATCAGCAAAAAAAGGATCCAGGATTGTATAGGTCAGTGGTTCTCAACCTGTGATCCGCAGACCCCTGGGGGGTTGCAATGTTGTCACTGGGTGTGTGTGTCTATGAAGGCCTGAATAAATGTTATGGTTTAAATCTTAAGTCTTGGGGGTCCCAGCCACAAAAAGTACTTAAAGGGAGTCCATAGTGAAGAAAAGGTTGAGAACCACTGGTATAGGTTAATAGTGAGAATCTACTCTAAAATCTCTAAGGTAATTATCAGAAACAATGGCAATAATAATTGAAAGCATTCAAAAAGATACTAATCACCATATTGATATAAAAAGTATCACTATTAACACTGTTAAATCAGATATTATAATCTGTGCAGTACAAAGCATTTTGATCCACAAGATCAAGAGACAAAATGATAGAATGCTAAGCCTGTTGATCTAATATTTAGCAATTAGATCCTTTACATTTGTTTGTTGAACCATTATATTGCTTTTAGTTGTAATTGCTAGAGCAGGATGGAAGTAACTTCCCAGTACATTTGGATGATACTAGTTTTAGCACGGTATGGTAATCCATGTTAATTAACCTCTGTGATTAAGAGGCCACTGGTAAGCAACAACAGAGGCATCCTCAGAGGAGGAACAATTTATGAAAATCATAAGCTCCTCATTCATACATGCACAATAATGTTACATAAACATGCAAAAGAGACAGAGTTTGTGTGGTGTTAATGCAATGTTGCCTTCCTCATTTGAACAAAAGTATCAGGTGTTGTGAACTCTGAAGGTAAATTTTCATTAAGCCAAAGAATGCCCAGCTGCAGTTGTGTGCATAGGCAAAAGGAATGTTCAATGATCTTCAAATTACAGATGTATCCTTCTGCAGAAAAGAGTGGACATCCCTGACAGAGAGATAATTCTATGCTGCTTCTATAAGTCAGTTAGAAGGTCAGGTGCAGAACACACATAACGGTAGAATAATTCTATCTCTGGCTACGTGGAATGATCTCAGAAGTCTAACTTTTCAGCAAAACAATTTTACTGAGAAGAAAATTCAGAGGTGGGTTCCTACCGATTCTGGCCAGTTCTATAGTAACTTGGTGGGTTACTGGAACTGCCAGCAACCCAGGCCTGCCATGCCCCCGAGCTGCTTCTCTTGGTGCCAAAGGCGCCACCATCTTGTTTTTTGCTTCTGCATATGTGCACAACCTTTTTTTAAGTACTGCACATGAGCAGGGGCGCGTGGTACGTCGCTGAGCAAACCAGCAGCAGCCGAATCTGGAACTCATCCCTGGAAGAAATCCACTACAATCAGTAGTATTAACTGCTACTAAAGATTTAGGATTGAAGTTTAATTTAAACACAACCAAAATCTGTTAGCTTCCTGAAAACATTTCAAACTAATTATAAACTCGGCATTAAATATTTCAGCTTTTATGAGAAGAGCTGACCCAAGATCAGAGTTGTAGAGACAGCCTTAATAATTGGTGATGTGGGAGGGGAGCTTAACTCATCCTTTAGAGCAGGGGTCTCCAACCTTGGCAACTTTAAGACTTGTGGACTTCAACTCCCAGAATTCCTCAGCCACAAGTCTTAAAGTTGCCAAGGTTAAAGACTCCTGCTTTAAAGATAAAGGAAAACTGGGAATCTCAGAAGATTGCCGCCCCTGGCTGATCTCTAAATTTGGAAGCTAATTAGGCTTAGTTAGATTTGGATAGAAACTACCAAGGAATATGAAAGAAAAGTAACCAATATTTTGGAAGAATGCAATTGCAAACTATTTTGTCAAGACAACTGCATGATTATAATCAGGAATTTACCAGGAGCAAAGTTCAAAAGGGGGCTCTACTCCTTTTTTTTAGCTTACTGAGTGTCCCTCCTCCCAAATCAAGGACATGGTCCTTCTCCAACTACCAGGTAATAAAAAATAATAAATTCAAAAACAAGACTTTTCTTGATGGGCAATTGAGTATGAACTGAGTCATGTAGAACTTTCATTCTGCCTTTAGACAGAGCCTCCTCTGTTTTGAATTGAGCTCAAAATGCTATGATTAAAAAAAATTCTTTCAAAAAGAACTATTTTTTAAGCAGTTGGTTGCTTATATAGAGTTTACATAGTGTTTTGTCTGCTTGCTGCAAATAACTCTTTGTAGCAATATTTTTAAAGCTTTACATCAAAGTATATTTTGTCTAGGACTTAAAATATACTGGAATTTCTGTTATTGAATCTAAAATAAGAATTATGCCTGAAAGAAATAGGGACTTAAGTTTTTGTGTTTTCTCCAACTTTTAAAATCGTTGAGATTCCTGGGGACACAGTCTACTTTATTTCTGTGTCCTACACGAGTCTAGTTCTTTCTTCATTGTTTTTGATTACTGAAGTCAATGGCCCAGGAAACATAAATATTCAACAAAACCAAAAATATATTATTGATTAGTTTATAACTTTAAATGAAAAGTATTGCTCCACCTAGTCATTTAAAAAATTCACTCAATTTTGAAAATCCTTTCTCCTGTCTGCAAGATGAGGTAATTCTTCTCTCTGCCATAATTTTCTTAAAACCCTTAAAGTTGTAGTCATATTTATTATAAATAAAACTAGCCATTCTCGGGCAAATTGCTGACTAATACTTACACTTCCTGCCCACAAATCTTCTCTTTCTCTGGAAAGTTTGAAGTATACCATTATTTCTTCCCCACTTTTGAAGCTCAGGTAACGGCAGTCGGGCCCAGTGTAGTCTTTAATGGCTAACACTCTGCTCATAGTTGCTGGATAAAAATTAAAAACAGAGACAATATTTTAAAGACTTTTCTCATGTTATTTAACAAACACAGAACCAAGCATTTATCCATACAATGCAACAATCAATATAGCAACTCTTTAAATCAGTTCAGATTAACAGAGTTGGAAAGGGACCTTACAGGCCATCTAGTCCAACCCCTTGCCCAAGCAGGAGACCATTACATCTGCTTCTACCTAGGATCTAACTCGCAACCTCCTGATTGTGAGGCAAAAGCTCCACCTCCAAAAAATCAGATGTATTTCTTCTCAGAATTGCAAAAAGCATTAATGTGATCTTGGGAAAATATGCAGCTGCTCTAAGGAGCTGTTTGCTTGGGCGCTGAAACACAAACACATTTTCCTTATAAGTGACAGATGATCATGGTTTAACATTTAATCTTAAATTATCCATACTTGTACTGTTACCAGAAGCAAACGATCATAGAATCACTGGGAATGAGTTGGGCAGCTATATACATTTTCTTAAAAAATAAATAAATAGTTTTTCTTATTTAGTAATTACTCTATCTATTTTGTTATTAGGCCTATAGATATATTTGACAAGATACTTTACCCTCCCAAAATTATTTTATCACTTACTACTATACAGAAGTGAATATAAAAAGTCTATACACCCCAAATAAAATGCAAGATTAAAGTTAAATCACTTCAGAATTTTTTCCACCTTTAATAAATCTCTCTCTCTCTCTCTGTCTCTCTCTGTCTTTCTCTGCTGTATAATTCAACTGAAAAACAAACTGAAATCTTTTAGGGGAAAATAACATAAAAACTTACAATAATGTGATTGCATAAATGTGCACACCCTTAAATTAATACTTTGTTTGAGCACCTTTTGATTTTATAACAACATTGTACAACTTAATAGGTCTGTGTATGTATATTTTTACATCTACTATTTCCAAGTATGCGCAGTTGATTTAATAGGATTTACTGCTCGCAAATAAGTAACTTGCATAAAAATGTTGGAGGACTTTTTGGTAATGTATTTACTCTTAACAGTTTTGGCTGAAATACTAAAAAAGAAAGTTAGCCAAATATATTCTCCTTACATGCTCTATAAATTTACCAATAATTAATATTAAAAAATAATTAAATATTACATTATTAACTTTTTATTTAGTAGATAGAAGGATACAATTAATAATGTTGTGGTCTGAGATTCTATTTCTAAGGTCTGTTAATAGGCTTGCTATTGAAGATTAGCAATTGTTAACACAATTTTTTCAGGCCATGGAATTTGTTTAAAAAATTACAGAGCTCCATATCATGTAGCTAAACTCTTGTGATAGAAAATTGGCTGAACTTGATTTCCAATCTACTGATTTCTTTTGCCTTTTGTCTCTCCTGGGACTCTATCAAGCTCTCATAGAACCATGAGGATGTGCTTACAGTTTGAAAAAAGAATTACATTATTTATAGTCTCAGCAAATGATTCCTCTTTAAAAAAATCCTCAGGTTAGAAAATGATTAATTGATCTTTCATAATGTGGGTATATTGATAGCACTTTCCTTATCGTTTCAAATTAGTGCTTAAACTTTTCAAATTAACATCCCAAAGTTTTCCAAATAAATATATTGGAAGGGTTTTGCAGCGTTACTACGCTGTTGAATAGACTTAAAGCAAAGAACTTTGTACTTACTTTCGCATTCTGAATCTCCACACCTTTTCTGTGCTGAAAGCACCTTAGTACTCTTTGTGTTTGTTGACAATGAAAGAATTAATAGTATAAGACTGATGTCTAAAATCTTCAACATTCTTAAAAAAACGTTATTCCTGAAAGAATGTTTAAAAATGAGAGTCTCATGAGCAGAGTAGTTTTTCAATTCCTTTAGTTAATAAGCTTTTAAAGATAAAAATAACTCGTCAATTCATTTTCTTCTGTTCTTTAGACTCTGCTCCCACAAATACCCTTTCAACAGTGTTTTGAGTCAGCTGTCCTGCTTTAATAATTAACCACGGTCAATACATGGCTTAAGGTTTTAAAATAAAAAAATGTATTCCCAAAAGTTATTTTAATTTTAAAAATCCTGCTTTATTAGTATACTAATCTGAAAATGCAAATTGTTTGTGTGACTTGTGCATTATAGGAAGAAACGTTTCTAATAAAATTAATATATGATTTTTTTTTCAAAATTGTGCTTTGAGTTCTGTAGTTGTTTGAATCCCTGTCTTTCAAGCCCTATGACTGAATTTATGTTTCTGTTTTAGAGTATGACCCTGGCCCTGGCCAAATTCACTTGGACATTATTCCACATTTGGTGGTTATTTCTATCAATTAAGCATGAATAATAGGACAGTAGTTTCAGTTTAGTATAGGAGTCAGTTCACTGAGGTGTTTCTTTTGTGTGTTGGTTATACTATCAAGACATAAGCATACATCTGCATGCATATGTGCACAAACCTACCCACACACACATATATATTTTAACTGATAGAGAACAGCCATACTTCCCAATTGAAATAAACTATAAAGTCAGACCATATATTTAAAAACACTTGGCTTCAACTAAATGTAAACAAGCAATTGCAACCAATGGAACAGCTTGCCTTCAGAAGTTAATGGAGCTTCATTACTGGAAGCTTTCAAGAAGAGACTGGACTGCCATCTGTGAAAAATAGTGTAGGGTCTGCTTGGGCAGGGGGTTGGACTAGATGACCTATAAAGTCCCTTCCAACTCTGTTAATCTGTATCTGTATCAATATACCGGGGGTTTTTAAGAAGAGATTGGACAACCATTTGTCTGAAATGGTATAGGGCAGGGGTCAGCAACCTTAAACATTCAAAGAACCACAAAGGTCCCAACCGGAAGCCCCCTGTTCAATTCTGGAGCCAACTGGAAGTGCTGTTCCCCCCCACAAAAATGTCTCCTCTTTGGCGGTGTCCTTTTTCCTCTGTCACCCGGAAGTCCTGTTACCCCACCATAGAGTCTCCTCCTAGTGAAGTCCTTTTTCCTCTACCTGTCCTAATTGAAAGCTCTATCAAGTGTGGAGCCGACCGGTGACAGGGAGCCGCAGCAGAGGGATGAAAGAGCCACATGCGGCTTTAGAGCTGCAGGTTGCCGACCCCTGGTATAGTTTCCTACTCGAGCAGGGGATTGGACTAGAAGGCCTCTGAAGTCCCTTCCAACTCTGTTATTTTCTTACTAAATATTTTAAAGTAGTTGCAGTTGCTTACCTACACCCAGCTTATCCGGCCAACAACCAAACACTGCCAAGTCTTTAGACATACGGTAATATCTCTATTGATCCCAAGGAATTGTTTTATTTTATTTTAAATTTCTAGATTGTTCAATTCCAAAACAATTCATGCTATTAGAAAGCACAACCCCCTAACATTATAGAAAAAAGATAAAAATTCACCCAAAGGAACAGATTTAAAAAGCACTCTTCCTCGTAATTCCTAACCTAACAGTGCAAGCTGTGTACTGTTTAATATATTTAATATATGAGTTTACCAATATCTGGGAAAAAACCAAATAAGACAAAAATGGCCCAGTGGAACGAACCCCACAGATGAAAATATGTCTTCCTTTCTCTGCAACTGTTAGTTAGAGAAAAGCTTTGTTTCTTCATGCATGCTAATTTTCAGAGAGTTCATTGATTAAATAATTGAAGAATAACGTCTGTACTTTTGACAGAAAATGATGCCACTGTTTTCTGTTTCAATGCTTTATTCCCATCTTGGTTAACTCCAGCTGCAAATATTTTCCCCAGAACATGTTGAGATTAGATTACGGGTTTGTTCCATAAAAGTATTGTAGGCTTTTAGATGCATCTAAAAGACTACAGTGAATTACCTTTGAATTACCAAAAATTCAAATAGGATTCGAGATCCATTTGCTTGGTTTTTATTTTGTGATTAAAGAATTTGTACTGCAAATAAAACAGCAAGGAACAATCTAAGGAAGCTAATTGGTCAGTTACAAAGTTTCACAAAATCCTGAATCCTTTTTCACTCTTATCTGCTTCCTGTATATTCTTCAACTGTCTTTTGGTACTCAACTGCCTTTCTCGAAGGTTCCATTATTTTCCTATTTAAATCTACCCTTTCATTAGTCAATACAGAAGTTCCAAGTGAGATTGTATAGCAGGGCATTATTTATTATTTATTTATTGAATGTATATTGCCGCCTATTCGTCCATGGCGACTCAAGGTGGTTTACAGAATAAAAACCACATTTAAAATAATAAAAACTAACAAAAAGAACCAAATAAATTGATATAATACAATATAACAAAATTGTTTATATGTGAGGCTTAGCACAGTATTAGCTCATATTTACCACCTATAAGTGTCTATAACTATGGATTTGGTTTTTCTTTCTTGTGTGTAAAGCCTTACTTTTCTTATCACTGAATTGCATTTTGTTGAATAGGACCCAGTCTGTATAAACCAGTGTTTCTCAACCTTGGCAGTTTGAAGAATTGTGGACTTCAATTCCCAGAATTCCCCAGCCGGCACCGCTGGCTGGGGAAGTCTGGGAGTTGAAGTCCACACATCTTTAATCTGCCCAGGT